>JABXNX010000989.1:0-13980 GCA_014843695.1 Archivesica marissinica
TAAGTAGTCGGGGTTCTAGCTGGATGTAATATCCTTGCCGAATAGGTGTTCCTTCTTGAGCCATTTCCCAGAGGGGTGCTAAGGTCGGGTCATTATTCTGTTCTTGCAATAATTTATCAGGACTCAAATCGTCAATAGAGGGAATATTTTGGGGTTTAACTGTACTGGCTTTCTCAGAGGGGGAATTGATCTCAATTGTATTCCGAAAAGGTAAGACATGGTGATTTGTATCGGTCGTGTTTTCTGAGTCTGGGTTGGACGTGACAATTTCATCAAACGGGATAATTTTCTTATTTGAGCGTGTAACCACGCCACAGGTAATCAAATCAGTGACAGGGGCAGTTTCACAGTCGTTACCTATTATAAGATCCACCCCCGCGGGGCATCTGTGTTTTAATACAGCCACCTTCAATGTTCCTTGGTATATTGGACAATCGACGCTAATCTTTGCTATCGGATAATTACCATGGATATAATTGACACCGCGGATTGTTACCCGTTCACCTGTGTATTCTAAATGATCAGCGGTCTGATCAGTAGCCGACAATAAACTAATTGTCGCACCTGAATCTCTCAAATACGTCACTTGTGCGGTGTTATTATTTATGCGTGCTTGACCTGTATATTTGGCAAGTAATGGATTTACCATCTCGGTATTTTCACATGAGTTCACTGGCTCATTGGTTATAAAGGCTGAACTATGAGTAGTGTTTGACACTTGGTGTCCGTTTGCTAGGTTTCTAGTACCGCTGTACCTAGGTGAATTGGGATCTGCCCAACACTCTGTTCGTCCGTGGCCATTACGCCTACAATAACTACAATATTTTTCTATCCGGGGAGTTCTATGGGTAGCTTGGGAATTATCTATCCTAATATTGGGTCGATACATGGGTGATGGGATATATGGCCTTGGGTCTGGAGGTCGGTGTTCTGTATCTCTGGGTTTCACATTCGGATTTGAATTAATCCGTGTCCTGGGTGCTAATCTGCGATGGAGGTTATATTCATCAGCCAGGGAAATACATTCCTGGAGAGTAGATGCTTTCTTATCCAGAATGAACAAATTAAGCTCATCACTTAGCTGGGAATCGAACCTATATCTCAAGAGCAGCTCG
This sequence comes from Archivesica marissinica, assembly GCA_014843695.1. Taxonomy (NCBI): domain Eukaryota; kingdom Metazoa; phylum Mollusca; class Bivalvia; order Venerida; family Vesicomyidae; genus Archivesica; species Archivesica marissinica. The sequence continues at coordinate 1,116 of JABXNX010000989.1, forward strand.
ATCCAGTTGACCTCGCTCGGATCATTGTTCTCCGTCCATAGAGTCATTTGCTCCCTTAATTCCTTAATGAATTCGGAATATGTCTGCTGAGGTTTCTTTACCCAAGAGGAGAAATTCTTTCTATATACAGTGGGTGAGAGTCTATATTCATCCAAGATGGCGGCCTTGAGGGTATCGTAATTATTAGCGTCTTGGACAGGAAGAGTGGCATATATATTTCTGGCCTTGTCGGACAACTTGTCTATAATATGGCCCACCCATGTTTGTTTGGCGACCTGGCTAGCTTCGAACAGTCTCTCACATGTTGCGAAGACTTTATCTGGCCTCATAGTCTGGGTCCAAATAGGAACAGAAATGTTTGTCTTAGAGGGCCTATTATCTGTATGGAGGGGGTTATTTTGCTGAGATTCCTGATCTCTCTGGATTTCTCTCAGGCGAATCTCCATCTGCATTTTCTCCCTTTGCATTCTGTCCTCCCTGTCCCTTTCTTTCTCTTCTCTTTCCCCTCTTTGTTTTACTTCTTCCCTCTCTCTTTCTCTCTCTCTTTCTTCTCTTTCCCTCTCTCTTTCTTCTCTTTGTTTTACTTCTTCCCTCTCTCTTTCTCTCTCTCTTTCTTCTCTTTGTTTTACTTCTTCCCTTTCTTTCTCATAAATCTCACCCTGACGTTCCAGATTTGCCTGATTAAATAAGGGAAGTCTCATTAATTTGTCCCATATCTCATCACCTGTTGTCTGCAAGTCGGGGTGAACCGGCCCCTCAGTTTCCTTATTAGCACTCCTAGTTGTAGCCATTTTATTTTTTTATTTCCCAAAATTTTTAATCCCCAGAATGTATATCCAAATGTATTATAGAATTGAGTTCAATAAAAGGAAGTAAATCACTAATATAATTTTAATGATAATATTAAGCCTCTATGAAAAGAAAACTGGTACTTACCGAAGTCTGTCTCGTCCGTTAATCCAATATATAATTTATCACATATTCAAAGTTTGCACATTTCCAATAATTTAATCCAGTTCATTAATTTAATAATTCGTTGACGTCTTTCACTTATTTCCAAATTCTAACACTGTCTCGCATGCACTTCTGTTTTCCCACGTTAATTAATAGTCCCTTGTATTCTTCATGTATAAATCCTAGTGTCCTTCACAATATTCCATATATAAATTCTAGTGTCCTTCACAATATGTCACGATATGTCATCTCTTCTTTATTTCCAATCCCGGATGAGCGTCCCAATTGTCGCAAACTCTCCTTTTTCTTCTCGTAATAATATGTCTCGGTTGCTACGGCTCTTACCAGGGTCTATCCTATTGTAGACTCGCTGGAGTTGTCTAGGGTGTTTCTTCGTTATTATATGTATTAATGATAACTCAACACAGTATTACATTTCTTCTATATAATATCTTGTTTAAATTGGCATCAGAAATATCCATATATATATAATCAGTGATCTATATATATATACATCGTATCATTAAAAGCTTATTTAACAATCCATTTGTGTGAGCCGACTATGCGCTTACACAGTATATTTAACATCCAATCTTTCTAATCCGTCATTACTCACTATCACTATAATCTAATCACTGTTTCTGATTAGATTAACTTTTAATCACCTTCTATATGGTTCGCCGAAACTCTATGTTTCTTCTATGGCTGAACAATTTAATTATTCGACACATCTTTATAGTTATATTTCTTATAATGTCCATAATATCTAAGTATCATAAATACAGTTTATATGTTCTATATACTAGATTGAGATCACGACCTTTCTCGCTCCTGGAGTGAGGCTCTAGTGTGTCTGATTTATGTTAATAAAATCCATTTCTTATATACATGATTGAATCAGTGTATATATGATATAACAATTCCTAAAACATCTGTTATTCCTAAACATCTGTTATGTTATCTAATATTACACCATCAAACCAGTTCGGTGCCTTTATATTACATAACTGGACACCTGCAACCACGGCCTGTTATCTAATATTACACCATCAAACCAGTTCGGTTCCTTTGTATTACATAACTGGACACCTGCAACCACGGCCTTGATAAACTGAGATTAGGCCTAACATCTTAAGTCATTTCCCGCGCGAAGCGAGATTGATAATTTTAGGCGCGAAAATAATAGCAGACGATTATGCATAATACAAGACGTCACCACATACATGTGCTCCGAAATGGATGTGTGTTGTTCGGAGTATTAATTTGGTGTACTAACTTAAGTGTCATCGGGAATGGTAGCGTGTACAGAGGACGATAACAATAACTTATTGAGTCGTCGCCAAATTTACAGGAAGAAGATATGACGTAGGGCATAACACAGAAAGTAGATTAATTTTGAAAATTTATGTGTTTGAGATATTTTGACTTTTTCACAGAATTATACAAAATATTCGAATATTCGAATATCTCACCGACCGAATATTCGAATACCTATTTCGCTATCCGTTGTCATCCCTAGTAGAAATTGATATCACACGCATATGATTTTGCGAATAAATCTTGTCTTAAATCATTGTAAACTGGACAATTCAATAGTACATGCATCTCATTTTCAATAGTAGCAATATCACAAAATGGACAAACCTAGCAAACCTTCATACCGACCAGTCTATATTCTAATGGGGGGGGGGGCGATCAGATGGGTGGTAATACAATGTTACTTGTATGTTATATATTCATGGCTATTGGTCTTTTACCGCTACAACATTTCGCACCTCCGAGCCTTAATTTTTGTAATTAAACAAACATTTATAAAATTTATAAAAGTTTTCATTTCAAATAAAATAATGCTACTTTTTATTTTCGAATACATTACGTTGCCATCCATAATTTAAACAAAGCATGTTACAGATCAGTACAATGTATACATATAAGAGATTCCGTGCAGATTTTGTCATGAAAGGTTAATTATCTATTGTGACAGATTGCCTCCACGGCAGTTAATTATGTCAGCCAGAATGTGCTGTCACGTGACGCATGCTATGTCTGTCCGTTCTAATTTTACTTCGCGAAACACGAGGAGTTTGATTAATCCGCATTAGATCGGCCCAATCACTGTACTGGCCACATCACGGTTGTCATTCTTATGGCGGTGTTTGGGTCTATGTTTCATATTGCCGCTAATTCAATCACTCACTTATATACTGTAATGGTGTAGATATTATGATAAAATATGTTCTTATCCAATTACTAGAATCCTAGTTATATCTATATATGTATACATTTTTATTTATATTTCCATATATTATGGATATTGTCATGTGTAAATGTTTAAAATTGCATCTGTAATTGTGAAGCACAATAGAATAATTTTTAATTTTTGCGCTATATAAATGCTATGTATTTGTATTTACATGGACGGCGTGTACTATATGCATTGTGCAAACTGTATACTATTAGGAAATGAAATATGTTTAAACTAAGCATTCGTTCACAATAAGGTCTTTATTAGACTATTACACTAGATCTAATTCAAACATTCGTTCACATTAAAACACTGCCGTGACGTCATACCTTTGTACTTGCAGTCCATTATTATTAATATTGGACTGGTGTCAAAATGCCAGAATATTATATTAAATACTACGTGAACATATACGAAATTAACAATTTTAATTAGTAGGATCTTGTTATATAAGTGTGTGTTTTAAGTAAGATATAATCCTCAAACGGATCCAATATGTAAAATATTGGTACTGTCCTCGGCGCTACGCGTCTCACACAGTCCAATTTTACATATTGGATCGTTTTCGACTTATATCCAATACATAAAGTATTTGTTAGATTTTTACAATATATGTACGCCACATATTCGTTCTGTATTGGATTATAACAATGTACTTCACACGATAGCATAACTATTGTCAGATAGCATACACATAACCATATTTGTTTATATTTAACCATATTTTATTGCAAATCAATAGTACATATGTCATACACATAAAGATACAATATATAGCTTGAAAATACAAATGGTTTGGACCACACGTTTTAACAACATTAGACAACGGCACAAAGAACCATACTATGTCCCTCCCACTAACAGGATTAGGGCATATGGCGACTTTTCGGCTATTATTGGTTCCTCTTCGAGCGGTATTTCAGACGCGGATGGGGTCCCGGGTAGACCCACCGACCTTCAGAAAGCCACCTGGATAGCCTCAATTGACATAATTCGAAACCCCAGTGGGTTTAGAACCAGCAGCGGTGAGGGGCAACGACATTAACCACTCATACAACGGATGCCCCACCCATCAGCGGTCAGGGGCAACGACATTAACCACTCATACAACGGATGCCCCACCCATCAGCGGTCAGGGGGCAACGACATTAACCACTCATACAACGGATGCCCCACCCATCAGCGGTCAGGGGGCAACGACATTAACCACTCATACAACGGATGCCCCACCCATCAGCGGTCAGGGGCAACGACATTAACCACTCATACAACGGATGCCCCACCCATCAGCGGTCAGGGGCAACGACATTAACCACTCATACAACGGATGCCCCACCCAGCAGCGGTCAGGGGCAACGACATTAACCACTCATACAACGGATGCCCCACCCATCAGCGGTCAGGGGCAACGACATTAACCACTCATACAACGGATGCCCCACCCATCAGCGGATGTTATTGTTTTCTATTATTACGATGTGTATAATTATACGTAAGCATCAAATGTTCATCCTCATTAGCTAATGGCTTATATTTTAGAAAGCGGATTCCAATTCAGATACGGTCGTCATTGTCAGATCAATCTCTTCTTCTTTTCATGCTCAGATATGATGTTATGTTCTTTGACTTACTTCAAATATTCATTTAAGTATTAACTAACCATTTTCTTTTTAATATCCTCAAATTATTTACGCACTAATTTTATCAATAGTTTATCGTAAATATTAGAAATTGTTCAGCATATATCGTGATTATGATTCACGTATTTTCAGTGTTAAATATATTATGCTCCGGCCTATTGTATAAGTGGAAGTCGTGATAGCGCAGTGGATGCGCGTTCGCTTCAGGTGCGAAATGTCCGGAGTTCGAGCCCCGCTGGAGCCGTTACGAGTATGCCCTTAGGCAAGGCATTTAAATTCCACGTTGCCTCTTCTCTCTCCCTCGTGGCGATGGATTCCATCAGGAATGAGGTCTCGAGAGTGATTAATATAAGTTTAAGAACTTGTTTCACAATCGAGCTAAAATAAATTTGTATAAACTATTGTATAACAACCAATATTGTGTCTGTTTTACGTTTATTTATCGTCGCTACCGGTTGCCCATATGAGCGACGCCTCCTGAAGATATTGGAGGATAGTGCAATGATACAGACAGAGACCCATTCCAGAGTCTCCTCTGGTTCTTTTACGTGCACGGTGTAAAGCACCGACACAAGACCTCCGTTTAACGTTCCATCTGAAAGACTGTTAATTTTATTAGGGTCAGACGGGGAATCGAACCTGCGATCCCTGGATTACCAGTCCAGCGTGTTACCACTGGACTACAGATCCGTCTGTTTAAACCAATTGATAGGGATAATAACTAATTATATAAGTTTTCCTTTCATTCTAATCCCGTTCAGTCTAATGCTGTTAATAAGTGTTATGTAAAATGTTAATTCTGTTATGTACATATAAAATACTGAAATAAATAATGTTTAAACTAAAATATCAGTGTTTCAAAGGAATTATAGAAGATGCTACAATGCTACTACAAATGTTGCTAAGGAACGTGGCAGTGCATGCATATTCATATGACCTTGAAGTGTGAAAATGAATGCTTTGAACTTCAGTATTAACATTAAAAGCAGATTAGTTAGTGATGTAAAATGCTGAAATAAATAATGTGTAAACTAACGGCTTATAATTATTACAATGTACGTCAATGGGTTTTCATTCGTTACACAGTTTTACATGCAGTCATTAATGAGTCTTTAATAAAATATTACAATGTGTGATTTACGTTTATTTATCGTCGCTACCGGTTACCCATATGAGCAACGCCTCCTGAAGAGATTCGTCATTTTAGATTGTTGGAGGATAGTGCAATGATACAGACAGAGACCCATTCCAGACTCTCCTCTAGTTCATTTACGTGCACGGTGTAAAGCACGGACACGATATCTCGGTTTAATGTCCCATCTGAAAGACTGTTAATTGTATTAGGGTCAGACGGGGGGGGGGTCGAACAAATATTGAATTCACCTGCAACATACCTCACAAGGAATCTCTATAATCAGTATGAGGAATGTCAATTTTCCAAAGTAACACTAATAACAGATATTAAGTTGTATGAATTTGTTTCGCAATCGAGCTCAAATAAATGTGTATAAACTAATAAATGGAATACAACGGCGTGGTGATAACATTGTATGGCTATCATATGTAGACTGATGAACCTTTTCTACCGTGTTACAGCACGACGTGTGTGTGTGGAGTTTATTGAAGCGCTACACTGCTGAATCATACCAGGATATTCACAGTGCACCAGTTACCTGCCTAGCTATGACGCAAGACTGTAAAAAACTTATATCTGGTATGTCATAAACTTATAGCTGGTATGTCATAAACTTATATTTCGTATGTCATAAACTTATATCTGTATGTCATAAGTTTATATATGGTATGTCATAAACTTATATCTGTATGTCATAAGTTTATATATGGTATGTCATAAGCTTATATATGGTATGTCATAAGCTTATATATGGTATGTCATAAGCTTATATCTGTATGTCATAAGCTTATATCTGTATGTCATAAGTTTATATCTGTATGTCATAACCTTATATATGGTATGTCATAAGCTTATATCTGGTATGTCATAAGCTTATATATGGTATGTCATAAGCTTATATCTGGTATGCCGTAAGCTTTTACCTGATATGCCATAAACTTATATATGGTATGTCATAAACTTATATATGGTATGTCATAAACTTATATCTGGTATGTCATAAGCTTATATCTGGTATGTCATAAACTTATATCTGTAGTCATAAGCTTTATCTGGTATGTCATAAACTTATATCTGGTATGTCATAAGCTTATTATCTGGTATGTCATAAGCTTATTATCTGGTATGTCATAAACCTATATCTGGTTTGTCATAAGCTTATAACCTTATATCTGGTATGTCATAAGCTTATAACCTTATATCTGGTATGTCATAAGCTTATATCTGGTATGTCATAAGCTTATAACCTTATATCTGGTATGTCATAAGCTTATAACCTTATATCTGGTATGTCATAAGCTTATATCTGGTTTGTCATAAGCTTATATCTGGTATAGCATAAGCTTATAACCTTATATCTGGTATGTCATAAGCTTATATCTGGTATGTCATAAGCTTATAACCTTATATCTGGTATGTCATAAGCTTATATCTGGTATGTCATAAACTTATATCTGGTATGTCATAAGCTTATATCTGGTATTTCATAAACTTATATCTGGTATGTCATAAACTTATATCTGGTATGTCATAAACATACATATGGTATGTCATAAACTTATATCTGGTATGTCATAAACATACATATGGTATGTCATAAACTTATATCTGGTATGTCATACGCTTATATCTAATATGTCAAAAAGTTATATCCGGTATGTCATAAACTTATATCTGGTATGTCAAAAAGTTATATCCGGTATGTCATAAACTTATATCTTGTATGTCATACGCTTATATCTAATATGTCAAAAAGTTATATCCGGTATGTCATAAACTTATATATGGTATGTCATAAGTTTATATCTGGTATGTCATAAGCTTATATCTGGTATGTCATAAGCTTATATCTGGTATGTCATAAGCTTATTATCTGGTATGTCAGGTAGAATGCAATGCCATATATGTAGAATGCAATGCCGTATATGTAGAATGCAATGCCGTATATGTAGAATGCAATGCCGTATAGGTATAATGCAATGCCGTATATGTAGAATGCAATGCCGTATTGGTAGAATACAAGGCCGTATATGTAGAATGCAATGCCGTATATGGTATATGTAGAATGCAATGCCGTTTATGTAGAATGCAATGCCGTATATGTAGAATGCAATGCCGTATATGTAGAATGCAATGCCGTATATGTAGAATGCAATTCCGTATATGTAGAATGCAATGCCGTATATGTAGAATGCAATGCCGTATATGTAGAATGCAATGTCGTATATGTAGAATGCAATGCCGTATATGTAGAATGCAATGTCGTATATGTAGAATTCAATGCCATATATGTAGAATGCAATGCCGTATAGGTATAATTCAATACCATATATGTAGAATGCAATGCCGTTTATGTAGAATGCAATGCCGTATATGTAGAATGCAATGCCGTATATGTAGAATGCAATGCCGTATATTAGAATGCAATGCCGTATAGGTAGAATCAATGCGTATATGTAGAATGCAATGCCGTATATGTAGAATGCAATGCCGTATATGTAGAATGCAATGCCGTATATGTAGAATGCAATGCCGTATATGTAGAATGCAATGCCGTATATGTAGAATGCAATGCCGTATAGGTAGAATGCAATGCCGTATATGTAGAATGCAATGGCGTATATGTAGAATGCAATGCCGTATATGGCATATGTAGAATGCAATGCCGTATATGTAGAATACAATACCGTATAGGTAGAATGCAATGTCATATATGTAGAATGCAATGCCGTATATATGTAGAAAGCAATGCCGTATAGGTATAATGTAATGCCGTATAGGTATAATGCAATGCCGTATATGTAGAATGCAATGGCGTATATGTAGAATGCAATGCCGTATAGGTAGAATGTAATGCCGTATATGTAGAATGCAATGCCGTATTGGTAGAATACAAGGCCGTATATGTAGAATGCAATGGCGTATATGTAGAATGCAATGCCGTATAGGTAGAATACAATGCCACATATGTAGAATGTCGTATAAGTATATATACTTAATGCCGTTTTAATATTAATTCTGATCAAATTGAAGTCGTTCTCTATTCAAAGGTAGTCAGGATAAATATATAAAGACATGGAATCTGGATGTCAGTGACTTCGATGATAATTTCATTGGTCACACAGACGAAGTCACGTGTCTTGCTCTAGCCAATGACAATTCGTTTGCTGTCTCTGGGTCGTGTGATAAGACGTTGAAAGTATGGAGCATAACAATGGCGACCGTCATAACGAATTACAAGGTTTGTTGTTAAATATTATTTTCTGACATGTACTATAGGCCTGTCCACATAATATCTCTCTTTTAGATTTATTGCTGGATTAGTGTTCATATTTTCCCAAAGATCATGTTATTGATCATCAACTGAGTTGGCTCTCTGATTAGCGCAATGGTTAGCGCGCTCTTTTCTCACCAATGCAACACGGGTTCGATCCTCTGACCGGGAAGTATGTGAGATGGTACGGTGGTGCCAAATCGGACAGGTGGGTTTTCTCCGGGTACTCAGGTTTCCTCCCACGCGAATTACCACATGTACGCTTTCACCCGCGCCAACGAGTGTGATTAACATAAGTTGTTAAAACTTGCTTCACAATCGTTGTGAAATAAATAAAGTTTAAACTTTAAACTGAGAACAAATGATTAACTTTGCAAGACATCGCCGAGCTGAAAGTATATCATTAAATGTACAAAATCATGTATATATTGTATTATCTAGTATATATATTATGTAGTCACTGTTTATTATAATGATTCTTGTGAATGTCTAAATGTGGTTGCCATATCTGATATCTCAACCCCGAACGAGGAGAATGATTAATATAACTTGTGACGTCAGAGTTCGCAATCATTATAAAACAAATACAGTGTGCACTTTGTTACAGACGGATATGTAATCCAGTGGTAACACGCTGGACTGGTAATCCAGGGATCGCAGGTTCGATCCCCCGTCTGACCCTAATAAAATTAACAGTCTTTCAGATGGGACGTTAAATCGAGATCTCGTGTCGGTGCTTTACACCGTGCACGTAAAAGAACCAGAGGAGATTCTGGAATGGGTCTCTGTCTGTATCATTGCACTATCCTCCAAAATCTAAAATAACTAATCTATTCAGGAGGCGTCGCTCATATGGGCAACCGGTAGCGACGATAAATAAACGTAAACACACACTTTGTTATAAGTATGTACGGGATATATTTGATTGCTTTCTTTCTAGGTTGCCGCTGCTGGTATGTAAGGGCACGGCAACACATACGAATATAAATATGTGCCATAAAGCAATCATATTTTATTAGTGTATACACATTTATTTTAGCTCGATTGCGAAACAAGTTCTTACAGCTTATATCACTCTCGATACATCATTCCTGACCACGAGGGAGAGAGAAGAGGCAATGTGGAATTTAAATGCCTTGCCTGAGGGCACACTCGTAACGGCTCCAGCGGGGCTCGAACTCTGGGCATTTCGCACACGCTCTACCACTACGCTATCACGACTTCCTAATTTATTCTAGGGGCATGACAAGGTGGTCAACGGAGTTCATGTCTTGACCGGCAACCGACTAGTGTTGTCACTAGACGTGTCACAGAAAATTCACATGTGGCGGGCGGAGGACGGCCAAACGATGAGACTGTATGCAGGACCTACCGAGTTGCATATCGTCTCTCCTAACAGCCAATACTGTATATCCGGTGCGGGAGATAATAGGTCAGTGCATTGCGCGTACTTTATTTACCCATTTAACATCCTCAAATAATGTCCCATGTGCTACAAAACGTAAATAGCTATTCAAACACTAAATATTTTGAAATCAACATTGAAAATGTTGGTATTGTGCCATGCAAATTTAAGATGTGACATACTTTTGAATATTAGGAACCTAGGTTCTTAACTGGTATTAATGTGGCAGCATGCATCCCCAGTTGTGCGCAATTGTTGAATAATGAAACGGTCATTTACGAGCCTGTATGCTTATGCCAGACAATCAAATAATACAATTCAAGCTACACGTCACAAACAATATGCAGATTACTAGTATATGAATTGGTTTACTTCGCCGTCTGCATGAGATGATGTTGATGCAGATGATAATTACGATGATGATGCTTATGATGACGGGATGATGATGATGATGATTATTATTATTATGATGATGATGATTATAATTACGATGATGAAGCTAATGATGACATGATGATGATGATGATGATGATGATGATGATGCTGCTGCTGCTGCTGCTGATGATGATGATGATGATGCTGCTGATGATGATGGCGATGACGCTGCTGCTGCAGCAGCTGCCAGCAGCTGCTGCTGCTGCTGCTGCTGCTGCTGCTGCTGCTGCTGCTGCTGCTGCTGCTGCTGCTGCTGCTGCTGATGATGATGATGATGATGATGATGATGATGATGATGATAAGTAGGAGTAGCAGGAGGAGGATGTTTACTTCTATGATGATACGATTCATCAATCGTATGTGACGGCTGTACATATTATGAAGACGACTACGGTATTTTAGACATGCTCCGTCTCATTGCAGAATAAACTAAACAAAGTGTGTTTGCGTTTCACTTGTAGATCGCAGATCTATTGAACAAGTAATATTAGTTTACAATGATAAGAACAGACTAACTTCTCTCTTGGCAGTTACGTAGTATTTAACTCATATTAAACACTGCGGTCATACGTTTAATAGCGAATCATCTTACACGAAGCTATGAATTAACTAAATACTGTATGTCAGAGGTTCTTATTTTTAATTAACTTGTGTACGGTATTATAATTAGGAAATATTAAATGCGTAGGAATTAACCACTTAGCCCTGAGTGGTTAATTCCTACGCACCAGAACTCCAAACCATTGTTTATTCACGGGTAAACAACGACAACACAACTATTATTTCCATTCTAACATAGCCCACTATAATGCTATAAGCGAATAAATATGTGTGTTATTTTGCCTCCTTGTCTGTTATTTGGCTGATCGCTTTACAAAATACCCCCCCTATAAACTACCTTCTGTATCAACTCTATTTAACTGTTGCGTATATATGTATAAAGAATGACAGCAGAATTATTACACTCATATTTAGGATACAGATATGGAAGTTGTCGGATGGATCGGTGTTAAAGGAGGTCAGTCATACGGATAAAATCACGTGCCTAATATGTTCCAAAGATAGCCAGTACCTAATAACAGGGTCGCAGGATTGCTCTGTCAAAGTCTGGGAGCTCGACACTGGTAAAATTGTCCAGGTAACATTCGATAGTATGTGTGTGTTTTACGTTTATTTATCGTCGCTACCGGTTGCCCATATGAGCGACGTCCTGAAGAGATTAGTCATTTTCGATTTGTGGAGGATAGTATTGTTTACCATTGTAATATATAATTCAATAGCTGTTGACACGGATTATTGAAATGAAACCGCGGCCTAATAACACACATTGTGTAAAGCCCCAGATGGGGTATTGATTGTATAGTGATAATCCGGAGTTCGAGCCCCACTGGAGCTGTTACGATTGTGCCCTTGGGCAAGGCATTTAAATTCCACGTTGCCTCTTCTCTCTCCCTCGTGGTGATGGATTCCATCAGGAATGAGGTCTCGAGAGTGATTGATATAAGTTGTAAGAACGTGTTTCGCAATCGAGCTAAAATAAATGTGTATAAAATATAGTGATAATAGAATATCTAGTAGAACTGGGTAGGGAGTCCACATTTTGCATAGCAACATTAACATAATAAGTTATTAGTTTGGGCTTGAACGTTTGTTTAAGCCTCGAGCCAAACTCACTCGGCTTCATTTTTTAAAGCCGCTTCCCGGATATTTAGCAGGGAGTTTGATACATCCTGTGAGCGGTTTAATTCTTAATCTTAACTTAACAGTTTTAGCAAAC
>JABXNX010000990.1:0-13979 GCA_014843695.1 Archivesica marissinica
TCAGTGTATGAACTACATTTGGTGTGCTTAGTGTGTAGAAGCCGAAGGCCCGATGGTAACTATTAACCCATGATTCATTCCTTAACCCATTTCATTCTGGATACCGTTCAAACAGTATTTGCAAAGAACATAGAGCCAGATCAACCGCCATGGAACGTGCTGTCTGATCAGGCTCTATGCTGTTTGCTATTCAGATGATTTTGCTGAGACACTTGGCTATGTAGCAAACAACATAGATCCTGATCAGCACGCAGCGTCACGCTGCGGCTGATCTGGATCTATGTTGTTTGCAAAAGCCTTTAAATGTATCCAGAATGAAATGGGTTAAATATTAAGCAGCCAGTCAATGATAGAAATGTCAGTGAATCTTTTACACACATGTCTGTTTAACAAAGGTCAAATATATTATACCACGACAGCTTCGGTATCTGGAAACTGGTTGCTTAATACAGGTTGGCTGCTTAATCGAGATGATCACTAACACAGGTTAGACTGTATATCACTGTAATAATGGACCTACTTACAATACAGTATTTAATTAGATGAATATTTTCTGATGAGCTGGTAGTCAACTACTGGGCTAAACTGACATAGTCATCACACAATAACTACCATCTCGTATAACAGCTATATATCCCAAAATAACGTTTCTTCTATAACTAACCCTTCAACAACAGCCCCATTAACACACATCTAGTATCATCTCTATTTTGCCCTTCAACAACAGCCCCATTAACACACATCTAGTATCATCTCTATTTTGCCCCTCAACAGCCCCATTAACACACATCTAGTTTTTATCTCTATTTTGCCCCTCAACAGCCCCATTAACACACATCTAGTTTTTATCTCTATTTTGCCCCTCAACAACAGCCCCATTAACACACATCTAGTTTTTATCTCTATTTTGCCCCTCAACAACAGCCCCATTAACACACATCTGGTTTTTATCTCTATTTTGCCCCTCATCAACTGCCCCATTAACACACATTTATTTATCATCTCTATTTTGCCCCTCAACAACAGCCCCATAAATGTGCATCTAGTTTTCATCTGTAAGTGCCATTGGTCTTAAAGGGCAACAATAACCACATAACTGATTATTCATTCATTTGGTCTTAAAGGTCAACAATAACCACATAACTGATTATTCATTCATTTGGTCTTAAAGGTCAACAATAACCACATAACTGATTATTCATTCATTTGGTCTTAAAGGGCAACAATAACCACATAACTGATTATTCATTCATTTGGTCTTAAAGGTCAACAATAACCACATAACTGATTATTCATTCATTTGGTTTTAAAGGTCAACAATAACCACATAACTGATTATTCACTCGTTTGGTTTTAAAGGTCAACAATAACCACATAACTGATTATTCATTCATTTGGCCTTAAAGGGCAACACTAACCACATAACTGATTATTCATTCATTTGGTCTTAAAGGTCAACAATAACCACATAACTGATTATTCACTCATTTGATTTTCAAGGATTACATTTACAACAATTCATAAAGAACAGATCAGTTGATTGTGTCTGTTACTTACATTGGTTGCTTCAAGAACTTTTTGTAAATCATCAGGTTCTGCCGAGGTCAAAGCGGCACCTACAATAGACATACTGCAGAGTTCATAAAATAGTTTACATAAGTAAAATACTAAATCTTACAAATGCAACAGGTTTGATCACTGCTCTGGGAAGCATGTTTGATGACACAGTGGTGGTGCAGGCTGGTTTCTTACAAATGCAACAGGTTTGATCACTGCTCTGGGAAGTATGTTTGAGGACACAGTGGTTGCCATGGTCCCGGATCTGCATGTTGATATAAGTGGATTTTCTTGTCACAAACATCTGTACTCTGATACAAAGGGGTACTTGTAATATAAACTTTTACAGCGAGTTGTATTCATAATATTTTATAAATGTGGCCTATTCTTAATCAGTATTTTACAAGTGAGTGAAAACTCCCATTCAACACCAAGTAACTCACATGGACTGGTCCATCATATTTTTAAACCAATCAATTAATAAGAAAAATACATTTGGACCAGTTCATTTATCAAAATGGGTAATTTTGTTTAAAAATAGTAATATTACTAGCAAAACGTGCAGATCCTGATGAGACGGCTCGTCATGAGCCGGCTCATCTGGATCTACACTTTTTGTAAGCCTATTTAGAGGCCTGTGGTGTTTGGTGTTGAAAGAGTTAAACTATTATGCATATTTACTTACCAAGGTCACTAATGTAGACAGGGTTGTCAAGGACACGCTGACCAGCTTGTATTATCTGTGCAAGATTCTCTCTACAGAAAATTAAACACATTATTTCTTGGTGTGCGGCAACAAATTCATTTTGTATACGAAATATTTGTTTGTTAGTTTTTGTGGTTTAAATTTGCACAACAGCTTAGGTGATATGGCGACTCCCCAGCAATTACTGGCGGAGTAAACCCCAGGTGCCCCTCCTAGCACTATTTCTATGCACATGCGGGCACCCAGGTAGAACCACCGACCTACCGCAAGCCAGCTGGATAGCTTCCTCACTTGAAAGAATTTGACACCCCCCAGTGGGATTCGAACCTGCAGCGGTATATTGCAATATGCAAGTTTGTATACAATACGTACTGCGGTATATTGCAATATGCAAGTTTGTACCACAATACGTACTGCGGTATATTGCAATATGCAAGTTTGTACCACAATACGTACCGTGGTATATTGCAATATGCAAGTTTGTACCACAATACGTACCACGGTATATTGCAATATGCAAGTTTGTACCACAATACGTACCACGGTATATTGCAATACGCAAGTTTGTACCACAATACGTACCACGGTATATTGCAATATGCAAGTTTGTACCACAATACGTACTGCGGTATATTGCAATACGCAAGTTTGTATACAATACGTACTGCGGTATATTGCAATATGCAAGTTTGTACCACAATACGTACTGCGGTATATTGCAATACGCAAGTTTGTACCACAATACGTACCACGGTATATTGCAATACGCAAGTTTGTACCACAATACGTACCACGGTATATTGCAATACGCAAGTTTGTACCACAATACGTACCACGGTATATTGCAATACACAAGTTTGTACCACAATACGTACTGCGGTATATTGCAATACGCAAGTTTGTACCACAATACGTACTGCGGTATATTGCAATACCAAGTTTGTACCACAATACGTACCGTGGTATATTGCAATACGCAAGTATGTACCACAATACGTACTGCGGTATATTGCAATACCAAGTTTGTATACAATACGTACAACGGTATATTGCAATACGCAAGTTTGTACCACAATACGTACTGCGGTATATTGCAATACGCAAGTTTGTATACAATACGTACAACGGTATATTGCAATACGCAAGTTTGTACCACAATACGTACCACGGTATATTGCAATACGCAAGTTTGTATACAATACGTACCGCGGTATATTGCAATACGCAAGTTTGTACCACAATACGTACCACGGTATATTGCAATACGCAAGTTTGTATACAATACGTACAACGGTATATTGCAATATCAAGTTTGTATACAATACGTACAACGGTATATTGCAATACGCAAGTTTATACTGCAATACGTACCACGGTATATTGCAATACCAAGTTTGTATACAATACGTACCACGGTATATTGCAATACGCAAGTTTGTACCACAATACGTACCGCGGTATATTGCAATACACAAGTTTGTACCACAATACGTACAGCGGTATATTGCAATACCAAGTTTGTATACAATACGTACCACGGTATATTGCAATACGCAAGTTTGTATACAATACGTACCACGGTATATTGCAATACGCAAGTTTGTACCACAATACGTACCACGGTATATTGCAATACCAAGTTTGTATACAATACGTACCACGGTATATTGCAATACCAAGTTTGTATACAATACGTACCATGGTATATTGCAATACCAAGTTTGTATACAATACGTACCACGGTATATTGCAATACCAAGTTTGTATACAATACGTACAACGGTATATTGCAATATGCAAGTTTATACTGCAATACGTACCGCGGTATATTGCAATACGCAAGTTTATACTGCAATACGTACCGCGGTATATTGCAATACGCAAGTTTGTACCACAATACGTACCACGGTATATTGCAATACCAAGTTTGTATACAATACGTACCACGGTATATTGCAATACGCAAGTTTGTACCACAATACGTACCACGGTATATTGCAATACGCAAGTTTGACACAATACGTACCACGGTATATTGCAATATGCAAGTTTGTACCACAATACGTACGCGGTATATTGCAATACGCACGTTTGTACTGCAATACGTACCACGGTATATTGCAATACGCAAGTTTGTACCACAATACGTACCGTGGTATATTGCAATACGCACGTTTGTACTGCAATACGTACCACGGTATATTGCAATACGCAAGTTTGTATACAATACGTACCACGGTATATTGCAATACGCAAGTTTGTATACAATACGTACCACGGTATATTGCAATACGCAAGTTTGTACCACAATACGTACCACGGTATATTGCAATACACAAGTTTGTACCACAATACGTACCACGGTATATTGCAATACGCAAGTTTGTACCACAATACGTACCACGGTATATTGCAATACACAAGTTTGTACCACAATACGTACCGTGGTATATTGCAATACGCACGTTTGTACTGCAATACGTACCGTGGTATATTGCAATACACAAGTTTGTACCACAATACGTACCGTGGTATATTGCAATACGCACGTTTGTACTGCAATACGTACCACGTTGTAGAGCAGTATGGGTACTAATTGTATCATAAAGACAGTATTTAATTGTGAAATGCCTTAATATTCATAACATGAAATTATAACTTATTAGAAGTCGTTCGGTAGAATGATCAGCTCTACATACACGTCTCAATATATAATCTTAAATAGCACGCTTTCCTCGTGCTATATAGACCGACCGATACACACTATCACTTTAGGGTACCGCTACGCGAAAGACAAATATTTCACGCTCTACTATTGAAACGCGTGAAATGAATATTATACAAACCTGTATAAGGGATTAAGGGAGATGATGTCTCTGATGGTTTTACAATATCATACAAACCTGTATAAGGGATTAAGGGAGATGATGTCTCTGATGGTTTTACAATATCATACAAACCTGTATAAGGGATTAAGGGAGCGATGTCTGTCATGGATTTACAATATCATACAAACCTGTATAAGGGATTAAGGGAGATGATATCTCTGATGGTTTTTACAACTTCAGCTGTTAAGGCCTGCAAAGATACATGAATGTAGTAAGCTAATACAGATAGAGATGGCAAGAGATGTTTATGGAATATTAACTGGGAATATACGTACACCATTAATTCCATCTTTTGTTGTAAATTGTTGATGAATTTATAGTAGAGAAGGCAACGAATATTCGTTGTGGAAGTTGCGATAGCGCAGTGGATGCGCGTTCGCTTCAGGTGCGAAAGGTCGGGAGTTCGAGCCCCATTGGAGCCGTTATGATTGTGCCCTTAGGCAAGGCATTTAAATTCCACGTTGCCTCTTCTCTCTCCCTCGTGGCGATGGATTCCATCAGGAATGAGGTCTCGAGAGTGATTAATATAAGTTGAAAGAACTTGTTTCGCAATCCTTTTTTTTGAGTACTGTAATAGTAAGTATTTGGATATTCGGACATCCGGACGAATATTCGTTAGTTTATACAAATTTATTTTAGCTCAATTATATTTGCAAAAATGAAATAAACCGTCCTAAATCAAGATATATCGATGTTGTTTCAGGAGGTGTGAATAAATTATAAGTTATACGGTGCTTTAGTGACTTAATACGGAATAAACGCGCCCAGTAAATTACATACGGGGCGGGGCGATAGCAAAGCTCGAGTAGAAATCACACAACAGTAGGCCTACAACAATCTAATATTAGACTGTACTTCAGTGGTATTCCACTTTCATACTCGAATCACAATCGTCAGAACGACTGATTGTAATCGAATCCAGCATACGTATACAGAGAATCCAGCATACGTATACAGTGAATCCAGCATACGTATACAGTGAATCCAGCATACGTATACAGTGAATCCAGCATATGTATACAGAGAATCCAGCATACATATACAGAGAATCCAGCATACGTATACAGAGAACTTCACTGTATTATTAACATTTGTATATTCGTCTAGGAATATCCGACCTCCCCTCCACTACGCTGTCACTCTCAGATACGGCTGATGTATTATTGTACCATGTTTTTTATTGTTATGTTATATTTCGGGTTTTACGCCTGCATCAGCACCATTTTGGGCTATATCGCCGGCGGGCAGTTTACCTAACAACACCTTTCCAGGGCAGGCTCCAGTGGTTAACCAGTACTTGGGTGCACCAACCTCCGTAAGAAACTGCCAACATTTTCATATAAATGAGACACGGCCTGAGCGGGGCTCGAACCCGTGACCATCAGTGATGATAGGTTACAGTGGTATACAAGTCAGCGACCTTAACCACTCGACCACAGAGGCGGACCTGTACCATGTTTTAAATCACGATCATAATAAGTTAACTGAGGGTTCAGGTTTTGTTGATATAAACTTCCCCATAAACATTCATAAGGGAATTTAGAATATTACTATGGTCATTTTCAACCGGAAGCGAGGAAACGGATATCGTAGGAAAACCACATCTCTTGAAGATTTCGGGGTGCATCTCTTGAAGATTTCGGAGTAACAATTGATTATCGGCGACAAAAGAAATTTAAATTCTATTCCTAGCATGGTTTACCGGAGTTATTTGTTACTGCAGTGTATTCAATTCAGTTGAAATTAAAATATTTAATAGAAAATCAATACTTTTACCGGACATTGCTGTAGACTTTACATGTGACTTAAAAATTTAATACTACCCCATATAAATTCTACATTATATGATATATGGGGATCCACGTGGTGTCTCTTGTCTAATGAATGGCGGCAATTTAGTCGGAGGTCGGATATACCATGTTGCGGTCCCCTCGATCACAGGTATCGATCGACACACAGCCAGGTAATCGGATAATTATAGCAGGTGCTAAAGTATTCATTAACTTTCCTTGCATGTGTGGATGATCGTCAGGGGAGGTAACTAGAGTCAGAGTGGGGCTAGCGCTAAAGATGGTATGTAGTGTTTGATTTTATGTCTGATATTATAATCAATTTGTTTGCAAATTATTGCTTCTTGGTGAAAATTTAGTCTTTGATAAAAAAAATTATAAACATTTAACATAACAACAAAGTTGTAATTTGTTTGCAAATTCTTGTTGCCTAGCGAATACCTGTAGCAGGGTTCATTCTAGGTCAGAATTTTTGGGAGAAGTGAGAAAGCGCGGGATCGCTTCCTGATCGCTTCCTTAAATGGTGTTCTTTAATATACTTCTGCAAAATAGGGTTAAAATGCACAGTACAACCATTAAATACAACATTTGAATAGAAGTAGTGCTTTATAATGGGTCAGTGTATCTTACTAGACATTTTTTTTTTTTAAGGGAGAAGTGGGGCCCCCCAGAGGGCGAAGTCAGGGTCCCTAGGGCGACAATTTCGCCCACATCGCTCTCTAAACTGATCCCTGCAGTAGGCTTTGATATGGTTTTCAAATTTATAGTGATTTTGAATCATTATCAAATTATGGAATATTCGAATACTTTCCCATCCAAATATTCAGACAGTAAAATCACTAATTTATAGATTTTTCAAAAGCACAACTAGAGATTATAATTATGTGGAAAATGATAATGATTGTAAACTTAGGTATATACGTTTAATTTCCTTGTTAGATGTAAATATCTTCATGGATTAGATTCATGGTTTACAGTTGCCTGGTCAGTCATATAAATATATTTAAACACCGAGACTATTAATTGAGCCGTATTTAGTTTCTGATAATATCAACGCCTGGGGAAACTCGACGGGTTGTCCGTGTAATTATTGACTAACAATAATCCTATTAATAGGCCTATTAGCATGTGACTTAATTAATGACGTACTTGAATCGAAAGCGAGGCACCGCAATGTTGACAAAATTTTATAATTGGCCGCCATTGTTTGCGGGTCAACGGAACGATAAATAGTTTTAAAAAGTACAATGTGCGTCTGATTTGACATAATATAATTATTTACTCAAGATTTAAGTCGTCCTTACTTCAATTACACCGAATCGACCCATTACCACCTAAACGTAATAGTTAAAATCCGCCATCTCGTCTATATAACACAGAAACGGGAAATTCTATGTTTGCAATGTAAATGAGGCTACGGGATCATTCGTGTATATTCAGAAATGATCGTGTATAATCGTGCCTGTTCGGCGATTTCCGATAGCATTCCGTTTCTATATTTAGCGATAGTATGTTGTAGAGAAGAGTTGTCGTTCTTCAAATCTACACCCATAAAAATTAGGGTGTAAGTAGATGGCGCTACGATCGGAAATCAAGTTTCCCCAGGCTGTCATTTTGCAAGAAGTTAAAAAGTGAAAATTCGACAGACTGGAACACAGGCTAGGTTTACAGCTATATAAGAGATTATTTTGTGGAATACGACAAAGAATCTACCTTTAAGTTTAATTTATTTGTTTAATATATCAGGTCAAATATGCAGTTTCAGCCACAAGTTCATGAGAGGACATTTGTATAATATGAACATAAAATAGTGAGACAGGGTTCATTCTAGGTCAGAATTTTTGGGAGAAGTGAGAAAGCGCGTGATCGCTTCCATAAATGATGTTCTTTAATATAATTCTGCAAAATAGGGTTAAAATGCACAGTACAACCATTAAATACAACATTTGAATAGAAGTAGTGCTTTATAATGGGTCAGTGTATCTTACTAGACATTTTTTTTTTTAAGGGAGAAGTGGGGCCCCCCAGAGGGCGAAGTCAGGGTCCCTAGGGCGACAATTTCGCCCACATCGCCCTCTAAACTGATCCCTGCAGTAGGCTTTGATATGGTTTTCAAATTTATAGTGATTTTGAATCATTATCAAATTATGGAATATTCGAATACTTTCCCATCCAAATATTCAGACAGTAAAATCGCTATTGGTTGCCATCACTAATTTATAGATTTTTCAAAAGCACAACTAGAGATTATAATTATGTGGAAAATGATAATGATTGTAAACTTAGGTATATACGTTTAATTTCCTTGTTAGATGTAAATATCTTCATGGATTAGATTCATGGTTTACAGTTGCCTGTTCAGTCATATAAATATATTTAAACACCGAGACTATTAATTGAGCCGTATTTAGTTTCTGATAATATCAACGCCTGGGGAAACTCGACGGGTTGTCCGTGTAATTATTGACTAACAATAATCCTATTAATAGGCCTATTAGCATGTGACTTAATTAATGACGTACTTGAATCGAAAGCGAGGCACCGCAATGTTGACAAAACTTTATAATTGGCCGCCATTGTTTGCGGGTCAACGGAACGATAAATAGTTTTAAAAAGTACAATGTGCGTCTGATTTGACATAATATAATTATTTACTCAAGATTTAAGTCGTCCTTACTTCAATTACACCGAATCGACCCATTACCACCTAAACGTAATAGTTAAAATCCGCCATCTCGTCTATATAACACAGAAACGGGAAATTCTATGTTTGCAATGTAAATGAGGCTACGGGATCATTCGTGTATATTCAGAAATGATCGTGTATAATCGTGCCTGTTCGGCGATTTCCGATAGCATTCCGTTTCTATATTTAGCGATAGTATGTTGTAGAGAAGAGTTGTCGTTCTTCAAATCTACACCCATAAAAATTAGGGTGTAAGTAGATGGCGCTACGATCGGAAATCAAGTTTCCCCAGGCTGTCATTTTGCAAGAAGTTAAAAAGTGAAAATTCGACAGACTGGAACACAGGCTAGGTTTACAGCTATATAAGAGATTATTTTGTGGAATACGACAAAGAATCTACCTTTAAGTTTAATTTATTTGTTTAATATATCAGGTCAAATATGCAGTTTCAGCCACAAGTTCATGAGAGGACATTTGTATAATATGAACATAAAATAGTGAGACAGGGTTCATTCTAGGTCAGAATTTTTGGGAGAAGTGAGAAAGCGCGTGATCGCTTCCATAAATGATGTTCTTTAATATAATTCTGCAAAATAGGGTTAAAATGCACAGTACAACCATTAAATACAACATTTGAATAGAAGGAGTGCTTTATAATGGGCCAATGTGTGTTTTTTTTAGGGAGAAGTGGGGCCCCCAGAGGGTGAAGTCAGGCTCCCTAGGGCGACCATTTCGCCCACATCGCCCTCTCGATAGATCCCTGGTGAGATACCATTAATAATTCTCATTAGATTTATTAATAATATAATATGCAGAAAGTACTCTAAAGTATGGAGAGTGTGGAATTTGGTAATATAATACTGGGGGGCCTAAAATTAACATTCATGGATCAGGCGTTCAGTTTCCACAAGTGCACAAATATAATACTGGGGGGGCCTAAAATTAACATTCATGGATCAGGCGTTCAGTTTCCACAAGTGCACAAATATAATGGTGATGATGGTGGTAATTCTGGGTCATATCCATAACATATGCGGATTAGGTTTCCACAAGGTGTGCACCAAATGGTGCTGATGCCGATGCTAGGGTCGTAATATAATACTGGGGACCTACCTTTAATTCATCATTGGATGTAAAAGGTTCTTGAATCATGTTTTCAGTCTCCGCCATGAGTACGCCAGGAATTATCTGTGAGCTTAGAATATCTGCTTGGGGCGTCAGAATGTCTGAAAACATTCAAAATATCTTCTAATCATCTATACTACTAACTCTGCTATCTAGAAGTATTAACTTGATCATCTATACTACTAACTCTGTTATCTAGAAGTATTAACTTGATCATCTATACTACTAACTCTGCATGTGGACTATCTAGAGAAGTATTAACTTGATCATCTATACTACTAACTCTGCCATCTAGAAGTATTAACTTGATCATCTATACTACTGACTCTGCTATCTAGAAGTATTAACTTGATCATCTATACTACTAACTCTGCATGTGGACTATCTAGAGAAGTATTAACTTGATCATCTCTACTACTAACTCTGCATGTGGACTATCTAGAAGTATTAACTTGATCATCTATACTACTAACTCTGCATGTGGACTATCTAGAGAAGTATTAACTTGATCATCTATACTACTAACTCTGCATGTGGACTATCTAGAGAAGTATTAACTTGATCATCTATACTACTAACTCTGCATGTGGACTATCTAGAAGTATTAACTTGATCATCTATACTACTAACTCTGCATGTGGACTATCTAGAAGTATTAACTTGATCATCTATACTACTAACTCTGCTATCTAGAAGTATTAACTTGATCATCTATACTACTAACTCTGCATGTGGACTATCTAGAGAAGTATTAACTTGATCATCTATACTACTAACTCTGCCATCTAGAAGTATTAACTTGATCATCTATACTACTAACTCTGCTATCTAGAAGTATTAACTTGATCATCTATACTACTAACTCTGTTATCTAGAAGTATTAACTTGATCATCTATACTACTAACTCTGCATGTGGACTATCTAGAGAAGTATTAACTTGATCATCTATACTACTAACTCTGCTATCTAGAAGTATTAACTTGATCATCTATACTACTAACTCTGCATGTGGACTATCTAGAAGTATTAACTTGATCATCTATACTACTAACTCTGCTATCTAGAAGTATTAACTTGATCATCTATACTACTAACTCTGCATGTGGACTATCTAGAGAAGTATTAACTTGATCATCTATACTACTAACTCTGCTATCTAGAAGCATTAACTTGATCATCTATACTACTAACTCGGCATGTGGACTATCTAGAGAAGCATTAACTTGATCATCTATACTACTAACTCTGCATGTGGACTATCTAGAGAATCATTAACTTGATCATCTATACTACTAACTCTGCTATCTAGAAGTATTAACTTGATCATCTATACTACTAACTCTGCATGTGGACTATCTAGAGAAGTATTAACTTGATCATCTATACTACTAACTCTGCTATCTAGAAGCATTAACTTGATCATCTATACTACTAACTCGGCATGTGGACTATCTAGAGAAGCATTAACTTGATCATCTATACTACTAACTCTGCATGTGGACTATCTAGAGAATCATTAACTTGATCATCTATACTACTAACTCTGCTATCTAGAAGTATTAACTTGATCATCTATACTACTAACTCTGCATGTGGACTATCTAGAGACGCATTAACTTGATCATCTATACTACTAACTCTGTTATCTAGAAGTATTAACTTGATCATCTATACTACTAACTCTGCATGTGGACTATCTAGAGAAGCATTAACTTGATCATCTATACTACTAACTCTGCAACCGAACTATCTAGAGAAGTATTAACTTGATCATCTCTACTACTAACTCTGCATGTGGACTATCTAGAGAAGTATTAACTTGATCATCTATACTACTAACTCTGCATGTGGACTATCTAGAGACGCATTAACTTGATCATCTATACTACTAACTATGTTATCTAGAAGCATTAACTTGATCATCTATACTACTAACTCTGCTATCTAGAAGCATTAACTTGATCATCTATACTACTAACTCTGCTATCTAGAAGTATTAACTTGATCATCTATACTACTAACTCTGTTATCTAGAAGCATTAACTTGATCATCTATACTACTAACTCTGTTATCTAGAAGTATTAACTTGATCATCTATACTACTAACTCTGCATGTGGACTATCTAGAGAAGCATTAACTTGATCATCTATACTACTAACACTGCTATCTAGAAGTATTAACTTGATCATCTATACTACTAACTCTGCATGTGGACTATCTAGAAGTATTAACTTGATCATCTATACTACTAACTCTGCTATCTAGAAGCATTAACTTGATCATCTATACTACTAACTCTGCTATCTAGAAGTATTAACTTGATCATCTATACTACTAACTCTGCATGTGGACTATCTAGAAGTATTAACTTGATCATCTATACTACTAACTCTGCATGTGGACTATCTAGAAGTATTAACTTGATCATCTATACTACTAACTGCTATCTAGAAGTATTAACTTGATCATCTATACTACTAACTCTGTTATCTAGAAGCATTAACTTGATCATCTATACTACTAACTCTGTTATCTAGAAGTATTAACTTGATCATCTATACTACTAACTCTGCATGTGGACTATCTAGAGAAGCATTAACTTGATCATCTATACTACTAACGCTGCTATCTAGAAGTATTAACTTAGTTTATACAAATTTATTTTAGCTCGATTGCGAAACAAGTTATTTCAACTTATATAAATCACTCTCGAGACCTCATTCCTGATGGAATCCATCGCCACGAGGGAGAAAGAAGAGGCAATGTGGAATTTAAATGCCTTGCCTAAGGGCACAATCGTAACGGCTCCAGTGGGGCTCGAACTCCGGACCTTTCGCACCTGAAGCGAACGCGCATCCACTGCGCTATCACGACTTCCACGAAGTATTAACTTGATCATCTATACTACTAACTCTGCATGTGGACTATCAAGAAGTATTAACTTGATCATCTATACTACTAACTCTGCTATCTAGAAGCATTAACTTGATCATCTATACTACTAACTCTGCTATCTAGAAGTATTAACTTGATCATCTATACTACTAACTCTGCTATCTAGAAGTATTAACTTGATCATCTATACTACTAACTATGCTATCTAGAAGTATTAACTTGATCATCTATACTACTAACTCTGCATGTGGACTATCTAGAAGTATTAACTTGATCATCTATACTACTAACTGCTATCTAGAAGTATTAACTTGATCATCTATACTACT
>JABXNX010000036.1:0-45198 GCA_014843695.1 Archivesica marissinica
TTATGATTTGGTTTAGTTATTAGGGTTATAGTTTGGCTTAGTTATTAGGGTTAGTGTTGGGTTTGGTTTAGTTATTAGGGTTATGATTTGGTTTAGTTATTAGGGTTATGGTTTGGTTTAGTTATTAGGGTTATGGTTTGGCTTAGTTATTAGGGTTAGTGTTGGGTTTGGGTTAGTTATTAGGGTTATAGTTTGGTTTAGTTATTAGGGTTATAGTTTGGTTTAGTTATTAGGGTTAGTGTTTGGTTTAGTTATTAAGGTTATGGTTTGGTTATTAGGGTTATGGTTTGGTTTAGTTATTAGGGTTATGGTTTGGCTTAGTTATTAGGGTTATGGTGTGGTTTAGTTATTAGGGTTATGGTTTGGTTTAGTTATTAGGGTTATGGTTTGGCTTAGTTATTAGGGTTATGGTTTGGTTTAGTTATTAGGGTTATGGTGTGGTTTAGTTATTAGGGTTATGGTTTGGCTTAGTTATTAGGGTTATGGTTTGGTTTAGTTATTAGGGTTATGGTGTGGTTTAGTTATTAGGGTTATAGTTTGGTTTAGTTATTAGGGTTATGGTTTGGTTATTAGGGTATGGTTTGGTTTGGTTATTAGGGTTAGTTTGGTTTGTTATTAGGGTTATGGTTTGGTTTAGTTATTAGGGTTATGGTTTGGTTAGTTATTAGGGTTATGGTTTGGCTTAGTTATTAGGGTTATGGTTTGGTTTAGTTATTAGGGTTATGGTTTGGTTTAGTTATTAGGGTTATGGTTTGGTTTAGTTATTAGGGTTATGGTTTGGTTTAGTTATTAGGGTTATGGTTTGGTTTAGTTATTAGGGTTATGGTTTGGTTTAGTTATTAGGGTTATGGTTTGGTTTAGTTATTAGGGTTATGGTTTGGTTTAGTTATTAGGGTTTGGTTTGGTTTAGTTATTAGGGTTATGGTTTGGTTTAGTTATTAGGGTTATGGTTGGTTTTTTAGTTATTAGGGTTATAGTTTTTAGTTATTAGGGTTATGGGTTAGTTATTAGGGTTATGTTTGGTTTAGTTATTAGGGTTATAGTTTGGTTTAGTTATTAGGGTTAGTGTTTGGTTTAGTTATTAAGGTTATGGTTTGGTTATTAGGGTTATGGTTTGGTTTAGTTATTAGGGTTATGGTTTGGCTTAGTTATTAGGGTTATGGTTGGTTTAGTGGTTTAGTTATTAGGGTTAGTTTATTAGGGTTATGGTTTGGTTTAGTTATTAGGGTTATGGTTTGGTTTAGTTATTAGGGTTATGGTTTGGTTTAGTTATTAGGGTTATGGTTTGGTTTAGTTATTAGGGTTATGGTTTGGTTTAGTTATTAGGGTTATGGTTTGGTTTAGTTATTAGGGTTATGGTTTGGTTTAGTTATTAGGGTTATGGTTTGGTTATTAGGGTTATGGTGTGGTTTGTTATTAGGGTTATAGTTTGGTTTAGTTATTAGGGTTATGGTTTGGTTTAGTTATTAGGGTTATGGTTTGGTTATTAGGGTTATGGTGTGGTTTGGTTATTAGGGTTATAGTTTGGTTTAGTTATTAGGGTTATGGTTTGGTTTAGTTATTAGGGTTATGGTTTGGTTATTAGGGTTATGGTGTGGTTTAGTTATTAGGGTTATGGTTTGGTTTAGTTATTAGGGTTATGGTTTGGTTTAGTTATTAGGGTTATGGTTTGGTTTAGTTATTAAGGTTATGGTTTGGTTATTAGGGTTATGGTTTGGTTTAGTTATTAGGGTTATGGTTTGGCTTAGTTATTAGGGTTATGGTTTGGTTTAGTTATTAGGGTTATAGTTTGGTTTAGTTATTAGGGTTATAGTTTGGTTTAGTTATTAGGGTTATGGTTTGGTTTAGTTATCAAGGTTATGGTTTGGTTATTAGGGTTATGGTTTGGTTTAGTTATTAGGGTTATGGTTTGGCTTAGTTATTAGGGTTATGGTTTGGTTTAGTTATTAGGGTTATAGTTTGGTTTAGTTATTAGGGTTATAGTTTGGTTTAGTTATTAGGGTTATGGTTTGGTTTAGTTATTAGGGTTATGTTTGGTTATTAGGGTATGGTGTGGTTTAGTTATTAGGGTTATGTTTGGTTTAGTTATTAGGGTTATGGTTTGGTTATTAGGGTTATGGTGTGGTTTAGTTATTATTGTTATGGTTTGGCTTAGTTATTAGGGTTATGGTTTGGTTTAGTTATTAGGGTTATGGTTTGGTTATTAGGGTTATGGTGTGGTTTAATTATTAGGGTTATAGTTTGGTTTAGTTATTAGGGTTATGCTTTGGTTTAGTTATTAAGGTTATGGTTTGGTTATTAGGGTTATGGTGTGGTTTAGTTATTAGGGTTATGGTTTGGTTTAGTTATTAGGGTTATGGTTTGGTTTAGTTATTAGGGTTATGGTTTAGTTATTAGGGTTATGGTGTGGTTTAGTTATTAGGGTTATAGTTTGGTTTAGTTATTAGGGTTATGGTTTGGTTTAGTTATTAGGGTTATGGTTTGGTTATTAGGGTTATGGTTTGGTTTAGTTAGTAGGGTTATGGTTTGGTTTAGTGATTAGGGTTATGGTTTGGCTTAGTTATTAGGGTTAGGATTTCTAGGGTTTATGGTGGGTTATGTATCACAAACATGGGACGGATTATGTCCGGGGGATTATGTCCGGGGGATTATGTCCTATATTCGACGTTACCAGCAGTGATTCAGAAGTAAAGCATATCATCGGTGTTGAAAAGGAACTGTGTACATCGTCCATAAAATTTGCCGTCGTGACGCATTCAGAATTAGCATCTGGGCAAACAACTACTCTATCATCACCATCGTCATCTTTAGATGTACAGGTCATAGTGACGCTATATGCTCCAAACTGAAAATGCAACGTACATTGAAATTGAAGTACATACTTATATAACGTATATTATCACATAACTTTACTAGTATTCAGTGTAATACAGTCATGACATGCATTCTTATATGAACACACGTTTAATAACACATGGAAGGATTCTGATTTGTCGCGGCATGATATTATCAGCTTACAATGGACATTCGACATATTGTTTGTGTTCATGCTTTATTTGTTATTCTAACACGACCCAGCTAATAACATACATACTTCTAGAGTAAAATCTACCTCGGGTTATTCTGCGATATACCTACCTTGAACTATGCTGCGCGCGCACCGTGCTTTGGCTATTCCATTTATACAATGCATGTAATGTTTTAAGAATGAAAGTCACGTGATGTTTGTAAATACTACCGTGGCACTAGATTGATATTTTACATAACAAATAACGTCATCACCCCTTACGCGGGAAGAAATTTCGGAAGCCAAATGCACGGCGTTTGAAGAAAATACTCCTTGATTCTCATCTAAAATTATTAGAAGTAAGTCGTGTTAGAATCGAAATAATAAGTATCAACCGTGGTATATCGCAGAATAACCCTCGTTTGTCGTTCGTATGCGTAGAAATATATCACGTCGGCCTTCGTGATATATTTCTACGCATAAGAACTTCAAACTCGGGTTATTCTGCGATATACCACGGTTGATACTTATTATTTCTTAAATAATCAACTGCTTAGATCAACACAATCCTAAATATGCACTATTTGGAACACAGTGATTATAAATATTATTTCGATTATTTGCGTGATGTTGTTTGATTATCTGGGACTATTTACTACGGCGTATGAATGTAGCTTAATGTAATAATGCTAAACGGCTCGCTTAATATCAAAATTCCAAAACCCGTTTCTTAAAGCAGCATTATATCGTAATAAAGGATGTTTTGGGTAAAATATAAATACTAATGTGTATGTGTTTACAAAAATCGAAATAGTCGCTCAGAAATGATAACATTCCAATAAATTTAAACCGTCGTATACGCGAATTTGTTTATCAACACACGAAATGTAAACACGCACAGCGCGCATGCGTGAAACAACAGAGGATGTAGAAAACAACGTATAGATTTTGAACATGAAAGACTAACTATCTATCTTCCTCTAATGTCGAACCGCTCGCGGGGATGTAGAAATGACTTAGCTAACAGAGGTATGAATCAACATATCAAGTAATTTAATTAAAAAAGACAACATGGGACAAATGGGGACGATGCATTCCGAATGCAAACAAGTGCAGACGATGCGTTCCGGTTGTAAACAAGTGCGTGACCGATCGACTCGGAAAGTCCTACTTTCGGTTTCGAGTTTGTTTTATCTCAAAAAAACACTGTTTACCAAATTAACATAAGCATACAAAGTATAATGTTAGAATGTGTAGCAGCACTGCTACCCATACGTAAAAATTGATTTGTTCAAATATCTTTTATTTCATACGATGTAATGCTGCTTTAAAATACGGTATGAAATCACAAATCCTGTAAGATATATCGGCATATACTACTGAATTTCAACTAGCTGTTAAAGCGACAATACATCGGTGGAAATGCAAAAATCTACATAATGTAATTTCCTATCATATGGTATAATTTTGTTCCAAATATTTGCCTCAGAATCTGAGTATTTCAAATAATAAACAAGCGTCCTATACGACTGTTTGTTGACATAACAAAATAATGTAAATAAGGTCAACATCCATGCGTACATGTAATACATACAACACGTGTATCCAGGATAAAAATATGTACAGATTTATCACTATATCTCACGTATATGCATAATTAATGTTCGACTAATCTGATTAAATTGTGCCTAAGCATATTTATTTTTAAACTAATACGATTTAAAATACGACAGTAGCACACGCTTGGTATACTTTAAACTTTTCACTTGATGAATAGGCTTTAAAGCGACACTACATCGGTGAAAACGCTAATTTCTACAGAATGTAATTTCCTATTATATGGTATATATTTTTTCCAAATATTTGCCTCAAAAACTGAGTATTTCAACTAATAAACAAACGTCGTATACGCGGTTTGTTGACATAACAAAATAATGTAAATAGTGTCAACATCCATGCGGAATACAACGCGTTTATCTTGAATAACTCGATTTATGGTACAGATTTACCGTTATATCTCACATTTGTGCCTGTGCATATTTATTTGTAGACTAATCTTAGACGACACAGTATCAGTATAAGCACGTGTTTATTATAGACTCCATTACTAAACAAACATAAAAGCTGCTATATGTAAATCATGCTTTCACTTTTGAAAATGTGTATACCTCAACCTAATTGTTTATTGATTACAAGTTAGTGGTCGAATCATATTATCATATATATCGAAGAATATGTGTGTTTTACGCTTATTTATCGTTACTACCGGTTGCCCATATCAACGACGCCTCCTGAAGAGATTAGTCATTTTAAATTGTTGGAGGATAGTGCAATGATACAGACAGAGACCCATTCCAGAGTCTCCTCTGGTTCTTTTACGTGCATGGTGTCAAGTAACGACACGAGACCTCGGTTTAACGTCCCATCTGAAAGACTGTTAATTTTATTAGGGTCAGACGGGGGATCGAACCTGCGATCCCTGGATTACCATTCCAGCGTGTTACCACTGGACTACATATCCGTCTGTATATCAAAGAATTTGTAGTAGCGTACTATATATACATAAACAATGTATATATTGGCTTTTTGTAATGTAATGTCGCTTTAATACAAGATTCACATACGTCATTATAGCTCCATGTTGGAGTGGCATTGTACTTTTATTATGTAAACTATACATGTACTATTATTGTAAATAGTGTACGTACAGTGATGAGATGTAAATAAAGATTACTACTACTACGCCTGTTTTCGGACCTTGTACTTGTACAGAAATTCTCTTTTATTACAGCATGGGCGAACATACTATTTTAATAATGGTGAGACCAATTATAAATTATAATTGGTTATTAATTTATTAAAAACCTGACTAGTTCTTCTGTATACAGTATATCTAATGGATAATTTACTGCAAAGTCGTGAGAGCGCAGTGGATGCGCGTTCGCTTCAGGTGCGAAAGGTCTGGAGTTCGAGCCCCACTGGAGCCGTTACGATTGTGCCCTTAGGCAAGGCATTTAAAGTCCACGTTGCCTCTTCTCTCTCCCTCGTGGCGATGGATTCCATCAGGAATGAGGTCTCGAGAGTGATTTATATAAGTTGAAATAACTTGTTTCGCAATCGAGCTAACATAAATTTGTATAAACTAAACTAAAACATTATTATCAGTCTATTAACATGATTTCTGATAAAATCACATTTGGCATACCACAACATCTGGTTATGGAACAACAGTAAAAACAAAGGATTTCAACTAAAAGGACTATACATATTTCTGGATAAATTGGAATTTTATCTACCAAGGGAGGTAATAGAAAAGCAGTAATGTTGGTCATTGACAACGAAAACAATTCCAGGTAACCGAGCAGTATTTCTCGGAATGTTAGATTTCCTTGCATAGGAGTCCGCCTCCGTGGTCGAGTGGTTAAGGTCACTGACTTGTATACCACTGTAACATATCATCACTGATGGTCACGGATTCGAACCCCGCTCAGACCGTGTCTCATTTATATGAAAAAGTTGGCAGTTTCTTATGGGGGTTGGTGCACCCAAGTACTGGTTAACCGCTGGAGCCTGCCCAGGAAAGGTGTTGTTAGGTAAACTGCCCGCCGGCGATATAGCCCAGAATGGTGCTGATGTAGGCGTAAAACCCGATTTATAACATAACATATTCCTTGCATAGGTGAGTGTTAACAAACTAATGAGACACTTTTTGACACATTTGGTGAGTGTGTGTCTTACGTTTATTTATCGTCGCTACCGGTTGCCCATATGAGCGACGCCTCCTGAAGAAAATAGTTATTTTAGATTTTTGGAGGATAGTGCAATGATACAGACAGAGACCCATTCCAGAGTCTCCTCTGGTTCTTTTTCGTGTACGGTATAAAGCACCGACATGAGACATCGGTTTAAAGTCCCATTTGAAAGACTGTTAACAACTGTTGTTTATGTTGACATCTGGAAAGAAATCTGCGTTCTTCTCAGGGTGACAAATATTGTATCCTATCTTTCGAAGGGGTCCCTTTAAGGGCCACATCCTACACGATTTGTCAGCTCACAGCAGCAATAATGGTTCGGGTTTCTTCGCTGGGGTCATCTAGAAGAAATCAGTGTCACACCGTCTTCCTTGAAGGAGAACCGTCTCCTTGAAGGAGCCGGCTATCCGCCGTTACCAGCACCGAGCATTTCTGTCTCGTCAAGTAGGTAAGTTACACAGTTTATACTCGTGTAGAGTCACGCTACTTCTGCTGGTCCGTCAGCGAAGTCCTTGGCCCATATTTCTGCTGTGAGCTGCGCCTAGGCCACGACGTGCATGTTATGGAGGAGAGACCTGGGGACACATTTAGTTGAAGTACTTACATATGAATAGGTGTGATCGATATCAACAGGTGTACCTACATCCTTGTCCTCGTCTATCGATTCATCGTTCCAGTGTATCGTACATTTAGGTTTATCTTTTTTCTTTACGTCTCCTTGGATTTTAATTGTCAATGTCACAGTTTTGGGCTTGTCATCGGGGTCAGCTACGGCGAAGGTCATGTCGTAGTTCTTGCATTTGTATCCTGGTATACAAATATGAAATATATGTTTTGTAAATAAATATGACTCTTGAATTAACTGCCGATCGTGTGTTAAACCCTAAGTCGGGGGGGGCGTCAATTCCACCACCGGGGCGTCGAGCGATGTGTTACTACAAAGGTAAGATAAACGCTTTAAAAAAGTTTAAACTTTATTTAAATTACAACGAAGCAAGTTCTAACAACTTACATTAAAGCGACACTAAATCAGTCAAAACACTACTTTCTACAGAATGTATTTTCCTATTATATGGTATAATTGTTTTCAAAATATTTGCCTCAAATACTGATTATTTCAACTAATAAACAAACGTCGTATACGCGGTTTGTTGACATAACAAAATAATGTAAACATCCATGCGTAATACAACTAGTGTATCCTGAATACCACGATTTATACTACAGATTTACCGTTATATCTCACATGTGTGCCTATTTATTTGTAGACTATTCTTAGTTAAATTATCTCTAAACGACATTATCTCGCGTTTATTATTGACTCCGATGACAAACAAACGTCAATTCAGGAGCATGGATGGTCGTTATATGAAATCATATTTTCAATTAAAAAAAACACTGTTTATTGATTCAATGTTAGTGTTCGAATGTATTCGGAAGAATTTGTAGTATCAATGCATTTATACGTGAACAATGCATTTTATTTGCTTTTTGTGATGCAATGTCGCTTTAATCACTCTCGTTGGCGCGGATGAAAGCGTATTTGGTTTAAACATATTTATTCCACTATATACATTCACAAAACAATACATGCACACAAAATCAAAGAATAGAATAAAGCGTATTAGTCATTCGTATGGGAGGAAAGCGGAGTACCCGGAGAAAACGCACCTGTCCGATCTGGCGACTACCGTACCATCTCACATTCTTCCCAGTCCGAGGATCGAACACGGATTGTATTGGTGAGAAGCGAGCGCGCTAACCACTGCGCTAATCGGACAGCCGATATGTTGTGTTGTTGTGTCTGATTGTGTTAGGTGTGCAAGGTGGCTCCGATCGCTGAATTCATATGGAGAATCTCAGGTTGTTATTGGTGAAGGAAGTGCAATGTGTGAACTGGGATAACTAATTGCTAAGCAATGAATTAGCTGGGGCTGCAAACCAGACAAACACAGACGGATCTGTAGTCCAGTAACACGCTGGCCTGGTAATCCAGGGATCGCAGGTTCGATCCCCTTCTGACCCTAATAAAATTAACAGTTTTTCAGATGGGACGTTAAACCGAGTTCTCATGTCGGTGCTTTACACCATGCACGTAAAATAACCAGAGGAAACTCTGGAATGGGTCTCTGTCTGTATCATTGCACTATCCTCCAAAACTCTAAACTGACTAATCTCTTCAGGTGTCGCTCATATGGGCAACCGGTAACGACGATAAATAAACGTATGCATACTATGCAGTCATAAACTCCGGGTATATACACTATGCAGTCATAAACTCTCCGGGTATATACACTATGCAGTCATAAACTCCGGGTATATACACAATGCAGTCATAATCCCTCCGGGTATATACACAATGCAGTCATAATCCCTCCGGGTATATACACTATACATTCATAAACTATCCGGGTATATACACTATACATTCATAAACTATCCGAGTATATACACTATACAGTCATAAACTCCGGGTATATACACTATACAGTCATAAACTCCGGGTATATACACTATACAGTCATAAACTATCCGGGTATATACACTATACATTCATAAACTCTCAGGGTATAATATACACTATGCAATCATAAACTCTCCGGGTATATACACTATAGTCATAAACTCTCCGGGTATATACACTATGCAGTCATAAACTATCCGGGTATATACACTATGCAGTCATAAACTCCGGGTATATACACTATACAGTCATAAACTCCGGGTATATACACTATACAGTCATAAACTCCGGGTATATACACTATGCAGTCATAAACTATCCGGGTATATACACTATACATTCATAAACTCTCAGGGTATAATATACACTATGCA
Source organism: Archivesica marissinica (assembly GCA_014843695.1). Lineage (NCBI taxonomy): Eukaryota > Metazoa > Mollusca > Bivalvia > Venerida > Vesicomyidae > Archivesica > Archivesica marissinica. The sequence goes on from JABXNX010000036.1 coordinate 9,598, forward strand.
ATCATAAACTCTCCGGGTATATACACTATAGTCATAAACTCTCCGGGTATATACACTATGCAGTCATAAACTATCCGGGTATATACACTATGCAGTCATAAACTCCGGGTATATACACTATACAGTCATAAACTCCGGGTATGTACACTATACAGTCATAAACTCCGGGTATATACACTATACAGTCATAAACTCCGGGTATATACACTATACAGTCATAACCTCTCCGGGTATATACACTATACAGTCATAAACTCCGGGTATATACACTATACAGTCATAAACTCCGGGTATATACACTATACAGTCATAAACTCCGGGTATATACACTATACAGTCATAATCCCTCCGGGTATATACACTATGCAGTCATAAACTCTCCGGGTATATACACTATACAGTCATAAACTCTCAGGTTATATACACTATGCAATCATAAACTCTCCGGGTATATACACTATACAGTCATAAACTCTCCGGGTATATACACTATGCAGTCATAAACTCTCCGGGTATATACACTATACAGTCATAAACTATCCGGGTATATACACTAAATAGTCATAAACTCTCAGTGTATATACACTATGCAGTCATAAACCCCGGGTATATACACTATGCAGTCATAAACCCCGGGTATATACACTATACAGTCATAAACACTCAGGGTATATACACTATGCAGTCATAAACTATCAGGGTATATACACTATGCAGTCATAAACTCCGGGTATATACACTATACAGTCATAAACTCTCCGGGTATATACACTATGCAGTCATAAACTCTCAGGGTATATACACTATACAGTCATAAACTCTCCGGGTATGTACACTATGCAGTCATAAACTCCAGGTATATACACTATACAGTCATAAACTATCCGGGTATATACACTATGCAGTCATAAACTCCAGGTATATACAATATACAGTCATAAACTCTCCGGGTATATACACTATACAGTCATAAACTCTCCGGGTATATACACTATGCAGTCATAAACTATCCGGGTATATACACTATGCAGTCATAATCCACCCGGATATATACACTATGCAGTCATAAACTCCGGATATATACAATATGCAGTCATAAACTATCCGGGTATATACACTATGCAGTCATAAACTCCGGGTATATACACTATGCAGTCATAAACTCCGGGTATATACACTATACAGTCATAAACTATCCGGGTAAATACACTATGCAGTCATAAACTATCCGGGTAAATACACTATACAGTCATAAACTATCCGGGTAAATACACTATACAGTCATAAACTATCCGGGTATATACCCTATGCAGTCATAAACTATCCGGGTATATACACTATGCAATCATAAACTCCGGGTATATACACTATGCAGTCATAAACTCTCCGGGTATATACACTATGCAATCATAAACTCCGGGTATATACACTTACTGTCGGTAATGATCGATGTTTCTGGAGCATCTAGCACGCTATCTCCGGATATGACGAGCCTGCTTATCGTACTTGCAGAGCTTAGTTGACTCGCAGAGTTCTGTGCATCAAAGGATCCGCCTATAATTACACAAGCTTAGTTTATACACATTTATTTTAGCTAGATTGCCAAACAAGGTATTACAACTTATATTAAACATTAAAACACTGTCATGACGTCATACCTTTGTACTGGCTGTCCATTATTAACCCAGTTCGATCCCCGGACCGGGAAGTATGTGAGATGGAGACCGCCAGATCGGACATGTGGGTTTTCTCCGGGTACTCCGAAAGACTACATTTACGCTCTCATTTGTGCCAACGAGAGTGGTTAATATAAGTTGTTAAAGCTTGTTGATACGCGATACAAATATATATGATTAAATATGGCACAAATCAACAATACTAAACCAATATAATTAGGCTGCTAGTTATACATTTCTCCGAACTGAACAATTCAGATGACTATATACGAGTTATCTAGTTCTAACCTTCGATTTCAACAAGTTTCAAGTTTCAAATTGATTGGCATAATCAGCAACTATATTGCCTTTGGCCATTTACAATGATAGAAATATGGCAAAGACATCTCAAAACATGTTACAGATATACATATATAAACAAATACAATACATTTAAGAAACAGTAGAAACATTTTTTTAAATATGGTGACGTGAAAATGAAATCACTTCCGGTGAAAAATGTAAATAAAAGACTTACCAGTGCCAAGTACTACATATGGATTATCAACTGAAAATTAAGAGAAGACAGCTGGTTAGCTTTCTGTCAGTGCCTTTGTAAATGATCATGTGTCGCGTACTTTGAAAACAAAATTGTTTCAACTGAAATAGATGTACGGATACAAACAGTTACAGGGAGTTAAAGGTCTGATGTTTGAAGTGCCCTCTGGTGGATGGGTCGCGGAACCTAAAAGGAACAGTTACAGTGGTAATGATCGTGTCAAAATAATTGAAAATATAGTTGATATACAGTCTACACCCGTTATGTCGAATTCCGCCGGAACGAACAAAATACTTCGACATAACCGAAGTTTAACGTAACGAAATTCTATATAAACGGAGCCAGTTATATGTAACATGATAGTGTCTGAAACGGGACTTTGATCAGACTTCGAGATAACCGGATAATTCGACATAACCGACTTTGACATAACGGATGTAGACTGTAATTATATAATCTCGTTTATTCTGCGCTGCTAGTATTAATGAAAACCAACCTGCATACTGAAATCAAAAAGAATCTGTGCAAACATAGGCAAATTTCGTACCTGTTAAAATTAACGTACCTGTTTTTTGGCAATGTTTTAACGGAATACCAAACTTGCTTACATTTTTATCTAAAAGGAGATAAAGAATTGTACCTCTAATGCAAGTGCACAGGTGTGCTGATGTACACTTGTCAACAGAGCTAAGTACACACTTTTAGACATTGAATAATTTGAAGAAATAACAACCTATATTCAATTAAAAGTGTGTAATATTTTAGTCTCGAGTCAGTTTTACTTCAACTATTGGAACACTGACCTATGTTCTCAAACCCGCTGAGCCGTAACGAAAATGCCCGAAACATCCGATTTCTCGTGCACCGCTCGCAGGTGTGGCAATCTCTTCAATGTAGGTCATGTATATTTAAGAAACCGGTTTCGAAAAAAAAAGACATAAAAACATTTTGGCAAGATGGCGCGGATGACGCTACAAGAACGAGGTCGTGCCATTGGTCTGCTAGACGCCGGCATGTCCATACGACAGGTGCGATTTTATTGAATAATGTTCTATTATTATATACATTTTGTAATTAGAAATTGATTATTTAATAGTTATTTACTTTAAATTTATAAAATAAAACAACTATTTCCATTTGTATAAGATTCCTTTCATTATTTTGCGAAATGAATAGCAAGTTACTGGGTGTGTACTTAGCTACAAACGGATATGTAGTAACAGTGGTAACACGCTGGACTGGTAATCCAGGGATCGCAGGTTCGATCCCCCGTCTAACCCTAATAAAATTAACAATCTTTCAGATGAGAGGTTAAACCGATGTCTCGTGTCGGTGCTTTACACCGTGCACGTAAAAGAACCAGATGAGATTCTGGAATGGGTCTCTATTGTCTGTATCATTGCACTATCCTCCAACAATCTAAACTGACTAATCTCTTCAGGAGGCGTCGCTCATATGGGCAACCGGTAGCGACGATAAATAAACGTAAAACACACAGTGTACGTAGCTCTGTTGACAAGTGTACACTAGTTCGTAAGCAAATTATCCTCCGGTAAGTAACTATGCTATTGTTCTGGGGGGTGGAGGGGGGGAGGTAAATTGCACAACAGCTTAGATCCACTCCGAACGAACCAGCACCCGGATAGAACCATCGATCTTCCGCAAGTAATCATAACACCAATATCAGACAAATACATACACGCTCTGTGGATCTCACCCTGCGGATCACACCCTGCGGACCATATAACGTCACCAATACGTTAAACATTATGCCACGATGCGATACGATCACGTGCTTACATGATGGAACACAGCCTGCATCATTGATTACGTCGATGGATGACTATATCTACGATCATTATTGAATTATTTCTGTTCAATTAGCACGATTATTACAATTAGAACGTCAGCACAAGATGAACAAGGTATGTGTGGAAAACAACAAATGAATATTTCAAATTCAATTATTCAATATCTTCTAATTTGTAATTATGTATTTCAGCAGAGTCATAAACACAGACAAAACGACAACATATCGTTATACAAGAGCGATACAAGAGAGAAACAAGAGAGATACAAGCGAGATACAAGCCAGATACAAGAGAGATAAGAGAGAGAGAGAGATACAAGATAGATACAGGATAGATACAAGAGAGATACACGAGATATACAAGAGCGATACAAGCGAGATACAAGAGAGATACAAGAGGTATGATATACAATAGAGATACAAGAGACATACACGAGATATACAAGAGCGATGCAAGAGAGATACAAGAGAGATACAAGAGAGATACAAGAGATATGAAAAACAATAGAGATACAAAAGAGATACAAGAGAGATACAAGAGCGATGCAAGAGAGATACAAGATATATACAAGAGAGATACAAGAGAGATACAAGAGATATGAGATACAAGAGAAAGATACAAGATAGATATAAGAGAGATGCAAGAGAGATACAAGAGCGATGCAAGAGAAAGATACAATATAGATACAAAATAGATACAAGAGAGATACAAGAGAAATATACAAGAGAGATACAAGATAGATACAAGAGAAAGATACAATATAGATACAAGAGAGAGATACAACAGATATACAAGCTAGATACAAGAGCGATACAAAAGAGATACAATATAGATACAAGCGAGATACAAGAGAGATACAAGAGTGATACAAGAGAGATACAAGAGAAAGATACAAGATAGATATAATAGAGATACAAGATATGTATAAGAGAAAGATACAAGAGAGATACAAGATAGATACAAGAGAGAGAGAAACACAAGATATTAACGAGAGATACAAGATAAAGATACAATAGCAATACAAGAGAAATATACAAGAAGCGAGATACACTATAGAAAGATACAAATACCCGTGCTTGTATTTATTAGTAACCAATGCTTGATTGTTTTAATTTTTAATTTAATAATATTTTATTGCAACTTTTTCCACAATGAGGATAACAATTTCAATTCCATATCACAATGTAAAACATGTGGAAGTCGTGATAGCGCACTGGATGCGCGTTCGCTTCATGTGCGAAAGGTCCGGAGTTCGAGCCCCACTGGAGCCGTTACGATTGTTTCCTTAGGCACGGCATTTAAATTCCACATTGCCTCTTCTCTCTCCCTCGTGGCGATGGATTCCATCAGGAATGAGGTCTCGAGAGTGATTTATATAAGTTGAAATAACTTTCGCAATCGAGCTAATATAAATTTGTATGAATATAAAACATTGCCGTGACGTCATAAATGTGTACCTGCAGTCCATTATTAATAATAGTGGACTACTTTCAGAGTATTATATTAAATCCTACGCGTAAATGTACGAAAATAACACTTAATTAGTAATATCTTGATATATAAGTGTATGTTTTAAGTCAAATATAAGATTCAAACGGATCAAATATGTAAAATAGCCTCAATTTTTACCGGAACCGGATATGCCCACATTTTGAATCGTATATGCCGCCATTTTGACTGGGGTCAATGAGCATGCTCTTCGCTTTGCTGCATGTGCTCCCACCATCTTTGCTACTCATAACTGTGTCCGTCAACACGGTTATTAAACTTACATTGTCCAACTGCCGCCGGCAGAACTGCTGCTACTAGAATTAGTGCCATCGTACGCATCGCTCCAATGTACCCCTGCAGCGTATCCCTGTAACGCATCCCTCCAATGTATCCCTGCAGCGTATCCCTGTATCGCACCCCTCCAATGTATTCCTGTGATTTAACCATATTGTATTGCAAATCAATAGTACATTAAGTCATACACATAAAGATACAATACATAGCATGACAATACAAATGGTTTGGGCCACAAGTTTTAACAACATTAGACAACGGCCCGTACCAGAATTATATTTCACCGAATGTACATTGACAGCATTATTGTCAATTTTTACTTAACCATATTTTATTGCAAATCAATAGTATATATATTCGTTAACCACCATATAGATGAGCATTTGATACAAATTCAAAAAATACAAGTTCAGAATGTATACAAATTTACAATAACAGTATTACAATTATATCATACATACATTGTTATATACAAGTACAATTTATAATTTATTTACAGTTTAGATAGATAATTATCATACATTTTCCCCTGGCACCGGCTAAACGAAGCATATGAACACATGTGCGGACAAAGATAGCAAGTTAGATGTAGCGAAGACACAATATTCCGTCCGACAGACCACACGATGACCCTTAAATACTCTCTCCAATTGAATGTGAGGGGGTATATTCGTTATGTAAATTATATTATCAACACGTTCATGTATATACAATATAATTATGTATGAATCAATCATATGTGCCAACTAGTCCGTGTATGTCCTGGCATGATCTGAATGCGATGCCATTCATACTAAAACTGAGGATGAAAGTTCCCACACTAATATTAAAGTGGTATATTGTATATACATATAATCGGTGAAGTTGAAAAGGCATGGCAAACATGTGATACGAACAATCCCACAGTGAGCAATCTTGCCGAAACGAAACACAAAAAGTTCGTAGGGAGTTAATGTATCTGATGGCTATGCCATTCAGCAAAGATGCAATACACTAAATGTATACACACATATAGTTATGGTTACATGAGCATTCTATAGCTTATTTTAAGACACTGTAATTGTAAAGCTTCAGAGCTCTCACCACTAATTGGATATGTATAAAGACCTGTTAACATATCAAACACTTGTTGTACTGGCCGTTCACTGATCATAAGAAGGTAACACTGAAAACCAGCAACTTGTAATATCTGCTTCCATAAAACATTTCGTAAACGGATATTGTGTGCACAAAAGAAAATCTTGTGTATAATCACATTTTCTACCAGAGAATTGCATTTGGCAATTGTTTCTACCGCACATCTGCACTGGTATTTCAGTTCTGGGCTCACTGCTCCCAAGGTCCAGAACAAGCAGGGTTTGTTGAAATTCATAATATTCTCAACACCCACGACTTCACTATTGCATATAACACGATCTAGTATTGTTGAGAAGTCATGCTTGTAGACATGTCTGACAAGAATAGACTTCCACTCATGTTTCGATGGGAATATTCCAGACATGCTATACCTTATCAGGTAGTCTGCAAGATTGTACTGATGTAACAGTTTAAAGATATCAGGGATGTAGCCAAGTACCTGCCTTTCATCATTGATGTAATGTACAAGTCTCTGTATAAACATCTGTTTTGCTAAATAAATCCAAGGCAATCTACACACCTGTCCTAGGAATTGGAGTTTTCTATAGTTTATTTCAGTTTCTATAGGTAGGACACCCAGGAGACTCAAAGCAATTGGTTGGATTGTATGCATAACGCCATTTATTTGCGTAGTTGTGACAGATAGACAACATATCTTCAAGTCCGTGTTTCGAGAATGAAATTAGAAGCATGTCGTCAGCTACAGTAGGGCTTAAGATGTTCATGTTGTACACACAAATACCGAGGTTACTAGACTCAAGTTCAAGTATTAGTCCATTTATAAAGAGGAGGTACAGTAACGGAGAGCTACGCCCGCCTTGTCTCGTGCCCTGCGATAACTTAAACCAGTCGGATAGGTATCCTTGATTGCGCAAACAACTTTGCATTGACGAATACATGTTGAGAAAAGCATGAAATGTGTAAGGTTCAACTCCTGTCTCGGATAGTTTGTAAAGCAGGCCTTGGTGCCAGACTCTGTCGAACGCCTGGCGGGCATCTAAGAAACAAACAAAGACTTTACCTTTGTGTTCCTTCGCATAAAGAATGGATTCTTTCAGCATGAATGACGGCATGAGACAACCTAACTGTTTCTGAAAGCCTCCTTGTTGCTTACTTAAAGAGTTTAATATGCAGTTTTCAGATCGATCTAGCAACACAGTTTCATACAATTTCAGCAACACAGACATCAAGGAAATAGCCCTGTAATTATTGGGGTCGTCTTTACGCTTTCGGCCACCTTTGTGCAGTGTAACAATGACAGCTTTATTCATGTCTACTGGCACATAACCAAAGTATAACATTGCCGTATATAATTTCGCAAGTATATTAACCAATTGTACACCACCATATATTAGATGTTCCTAGTAAACGATATCAATACCACAGCTTTTCCCTTTTCGGCAATTCTGAACTCCGTTTTCGACATTACCACTGTATATTCGCGTGAAGTTTACGTTGTGAGCAACTGGTGAAAGTGATGTTAGTTCATGTATGCGCGCATCGATAACATCTTTCCAACGTGCATCGTAACACTCTTCGTTTGAAGACGAATATAAATCAGTAAAATAATGTTTCCACTGAGTCGTGATAGCCTCGGGATCTCTATACACGGCACCGTTAAATTTAAGTTCAGAACTTTGCAATTTACCTTGCACATGTTTCTTACTTTTAATAAGTTTCCAGAAATCACTATTATCAAGTTCGGCAGTTTTGTCTAGTTCATCATCTTGCCGCTGAAAATAGTGTAGAACATGGTATCTGTGGCATCTACGAAATTCACGTTTGGAATTTTTGTAATCTGCGTAAGACTGGTACACATATGAACGAGGTTTTCCATCTAGAACCCATTTCCAGCGGAGATTTTTCACATGTTTGCTCAACCTCGTAAGTTGCGGAGACCAGTATGGCTTTAAAAACTGCCTAAATTTTCGCTTTTTGAAGGAAGATGCTGAAATGTGTGTAACACAGTGCACTATATTTTCGTACAAACGGTCGATATCGGAATTCGTTTGTATGCACATATCATTCAGGGATTGTAAGTATTCACTAGTGTCCATGCTATGCGTATACAGCTCGATTTCTGCGTCTGTTACACGTCTCCAGTTTATCATGTTAGCAGAATTTAGCTGAGAGGTACATGTATCAGAGCTCTGAACATTGTCAACTGGTAACAACAAACAACAGATAATAGGTCTATGTCGTGACACATTGAGAGAATGATCATCAACTATTTCACATGTCTTTACACAGTACATTTTCTCAACCGGCAATAGTATATAGTCAATGAACGTTTCAAATATGTCGTCATACGACACAATGGTACTTTTTGCGCCTACACATAGGTCAAGAGAATTAACTGCAACTAAATTGTTGTCAACTAAGAATTGAGTAAGGTACATGTCTCTACTGTCTGTTCTCAACCCATTACATGTAGAATTTAGATCACCTAAAAACATCACAGTTCCAGATTCATTATATAAACTCCATAAATTGTATAATTTGTCAATATAATCCCTAAATACATGTATAGAATGATTTTTACATGGTAGATAAACTTGAAATAAAAACAGATACTGATCCTTGGAATACTGTAATTGTATGCCAACAATCCTATCATCATCAGTAACTAAGGGTGTGATAAATCTATCATGTTTAACATGCCACATTATTGCCACACCGGCTTTCCCTACTTTACGTTTGCTTGGCATTAATAATGACTTGTCGGATACTCCATGAGCTTTATATTTACTATGAATCGAGTTCAAGATATACATGTTATTCTCAAATAACCAGTGTTCAACTATACCACATATATCTATAGAGTGTGTACTAAGCATGTCACATAAATAGCTACAGCTACACATTAACCCGGAAACATTCCAGGATGATATATTTAAGTTTATGTTGGCCATAAATTGACAGAAACGAGTTTTATCTTGTCACTTGTACATTTTAATTCAGATCGTGACACCTAGTCAAGACTATATAGATGCGAGTAAATGTTGTAATCCGAATGTGGATATCCGACATTTACACGACTGAAGCCAAGCGCATTACTGTGGGTAGGGGTAGAACAATCTGAGTTGCGCCTACTAAAACGTGGCGCCATCTCGCTAGTTTTATGTGACTTTACAAGCTCACTGCGCGAAAGCCATTTACTACAAACTCCATTCGGCCAGAAGTCAGGACCTTCTACAAGGGAGCAATTATCGTCAGACTCTATGTTCAGACGAATAATAACTTCATCGGGGACCCGTCTTTTAGGGAAAATACGAACCATGGTTTCCTTCAGACCTCGGATTGACACATACTTGGCAATTTTAAAATCAGTTATTGTGTTTTTGAAGCCATTCACAAAGTATCGCTGTGGTTTTCGTTTTATTTGACCATTAAACTCATCATTGGAAACAGCATCGTCTTGTGATCGGCTTCGCTCCGTAACTCGAACGGGAATACCGTGTGTACGGGGTTGAGAAGGAGTTCCAATCTCAGCAATGATGTCGGAAAATGTCACCTGACTAATCTGAGTTTTTTCCCAGCCACTATTAGCATTAGCACGCCTAGGGTTTGAAGGGTTAATATTCCCACGACTGCCTTTGCCTTTTCTAACAGATTGCGATGCGTTTGCAGAAGAATTATTTGTCTGTAAAGAAACCTCGCACTGCGTACCGACATCACGCAATAAGGGTTTAAAATCACACTGAGTACTACAATCACTCGATTTGGCAGATAAAAATGTTAAAAATGTTTCAATGACGTCAGCATCTACTGATTCTATCTGAGCCCCATCAGAAACTTCCGGCATAGAGAGGTTACCGAAATTTAAGTCATCTTCTGAGGTTCCATGGGATCAAATTCAGCAATACAAGATGATGTGACATCTTGCTGCGGATTCCAGTTCTTTGACTCTGTTGGTAATAGACACACTAGCAGCGGGTATAGACTTAAGAGACTCATTGATAGACACTACTTCACCAATTAGTTTGTCCCTGTAGCATGAAAGTTCGTGCTTAACAGCAATAACTGTTTCCTTTAATTCAGTCATCTGGTCAGACCTAAATTTTTCAACCGCAGCAGTCGACTGTTTGAGCAATAACAAGTCTCCTTGTAATGTTGATATCGTATCTTTCATGATGGTAACGTCATTGGAACACTGGCATGTACCAGAAGTACCAGCTGCGTAGCTGGTGCGCGCTCTCGGTGTAGGTTGACCAGCCGGAAGCGTGGATGATGGCGTTGACGGCGTGAATAGCCGTTGAGGGGGCGGTTTTTAACTCTCAATAAGTCTTTAAGCAGCGTAAAGTCATCTCCTTCCAGCACAGACATTAAGATATGTATATCGTGAGTTAGCTTCACAACGGCCGGCTCTCCATTCGTTCTGGAGATACGCCGTTTCAATTCCGCCTGAAGTCCGTATGGAAAATCATCGTTTCCACGGACCATTACAAATAGCATTTCTCTCGTTTTGTTTAAATCGGGCTCGCAGCTGGCATAGTCTTTAAGAACACGAGTTATAAATAACTCACTCGGAATGTCACGGAACATGGTGACGAGACGATTATATTCTATATTGTCATTATCTACACCAGAGCAGACAGTGCTGCCGGCGCCATCGGTGTTTAATGGTGTATCCCTGTTAAGTGTAGCAGCACACGAAGAGACAGGTACTTTGACATCTGTATTGTCATCTCTTGATAACGGTTCAAACTCCATGATCAATAACACTGAATAGCCTGGCTGATAAAGTATGGTAATCCCAAGGTTATCTAGTTTTTGTTACAAAGTATAGCCAGAAGCACACGATCACAAATGTATACAATGATGTGCAAGTTTCTTAAACTGTCAGAATATAATCCAGATCTATGCTATACGCCCCACAGGCTTGTAAACGAAATAATAGGTGAATAAATTAGTCCCTTTCTATTGTTTTCTGTTTACGCCTTGTTTGCGGTAATTCCGAATGGGAAAATGAAAATCAAAGTCAACAAACGTCTGAAGCTGAAATTCACGAGTATTCCAGTATAAATTTACATCAAACAATATCCAATAAACACTTTTAATTCCAGTTTTATCACCATTTTTGGTGGCTTACCACCATTCACACTTCTTGTTCAATCACGTCATACACGTACATATACAATACATAGCATGAACATACAATACATAGCATGAACATACAATACATAGCATGAACATACAATACATAGCATGAACATACAATACATAGCATGAACATACAATACATAGCATGAACATACAATACATACACATAAACATACAATACATACACATAAACATACAATACATAGCATGAACATACAATACATAGCATGAACATACAATACATAGCATGAACATACAATACATAGCATAAACATACAATACATAGCATAAACATACAATACATACACATAAACATACAATACATACACATAAACATACAATACATAGCATGAACATACAATACATAGCATGAACATACAATACATAGCATGAACATACAATACATAGCATGAACATACAATACATAGCATGAACATACAATACATAGCATGAACATACAATACATAGCATGAACATACAATACATAGCATGAACATACAATACATAGCATGAACATACAATACATAGCATAAACATACAATACATAGCATGAACATACAATACATAGCATGAACATACAATACATAGCATGAACATACAATACATACACATAAACATACAATACATAACATAAACATACAATACATAGCATGAACATACAATACATAGCATGAACATACAATACATAGCATGAACATACAATACATAGCATGAACATACAATACATAGCATGAACATACAATACATAGCATGAACATACAATACATAGCATGAACATACAATACATACAATACATAGCATAAACATACAATACATAGCATAAACATACAATACATAGCATGAACATACAATACATAGCATAAACATACAATACATAGCATGAACATACAATACATAGCATGAACATACAATACATAGCATGAACATACAATACATAGCATGAACATACAATACATAGCATGAACATACAATACATAGCATGAACATACAATACATAGCATGAACATACAATACATAGCATGAACATACAATACATAGCATGAACATACAATACATAGCATGAACATACAATACATAGCATGAACATACAAATGGTTTGGGCCACAAGTTTTAACAACATTAGACAACGGCCCGTACCAGATAGTCCAGCTAACGTTTGATTAAATTAAATGACTGATTTTCTTTCTTCAAACGTGTACGCAAAATCGAATGTATATAAAAATCACTTAAAGCGACAATACATCAGTGAAAATACAAATTTCTACAGAATGTATTTAACTATTATATGGTATAATTATTTTCCAAATATTTGTCTCAAATACTGAGTATTTCAACTAATAAACAAACGTCGTATACGCAGTTTGTTGACATAACAAAATAATGTAAACATCCATGCGTAATACAACTAGTGTATATCCTGAATAACACGATTTATGGTACAGATTTACCGTTATAGCTCACATGTGTGCCTGTTTATTTGTAGACTATTCTTAGTTAAATGATCTGTAAACGACACTATCTCGCGTTTAGTATTGAATCCGATGACAAACACATGTCAATTCAGGAGCATGGATGACTGTTGTATGAAATCCTACTTTAAATCCACAAAGAACTGTTTATTGATTCAATATTAGTGTTCAAATGTATTCGGACGAATTTGTAGTAGCAGTACATTTATAAGTGAAAAAATGCATTTTATTTGCTTTTTGCGATGTAATGTCGCTTTAAAGAATCAGAAAATAACGACAAATTTATAATAAGAAGATATTGCTTAGATTGATACATGTATCTCACGACTCCACCCGTTGTCTCCCAACACCACACCAATATACGAACCTAAGATCCAGTCTCACAAGCAAATAACGTATTCTGGTAACCTATGCCGGTAACGTAGCCTTGTAACGTATCCCGGTGCCGTTTCCCTGTAATGTATCCCGGTAGCGTATCCCTGTAACGTATCCCGGTAGCGTATCCCGGTAACGTAGCCTTGTAACGTATCCCGGTAGCGTATCCCTGTAACGTATCCCGGTAACGTATCCCGGTAGCGTAGCCTTGTAACGTATCCCGGTAGCGTAGCCCTGTAACGTATGCCGGTAGCGTAGCCTTGTAACGTATCCCGGTAACGTAGCCTTGTAACGTATCCCGGTAACGTAGCCTTGTAACGTATCCCTGTAACGAGGAGAAAATATAATTACACGAAGGTTATCAATATGAACCTGAAGCGAATAACGCTACCACATGCTATCACGACCTCCACGCTATCAATATGAACCTGAAGCGACGAGCGCTACTACATGCTATCACGACCTCCACGCTATCAATATGAACCTGAAGCGACGAGCGCTACTACATGCTATCACGATCTCCACGCTATCAATATGAACCTGAAGCGAATAACGCTACCACAGGCTATCACGACCTCCACGCTACCAATATGAACCTGAAGCGACGAGCGCTACTACAGGCTATCACGACATCCACGCTATCAATATGAACCTGGAGCGACGAGCGCTACTACAGGCTAGCACGACCTCCACGTTATCAATATGAACCTGAAGCGAATAGCATTACCACAGGCTATCACGACCTCCACGCTACCAATATGAACCTGAAGCGAATAGCACTACCACAGGCTATCACGACCTCCACGCTATCAATATGAACCTGATATGAGCAGTCTTTCAGATGGGACTTTAAATCGAGGACTCGTGTCGGTGCTTTACACCTTGCACGTAAAAGAACCAGAGGAGACTCTGGAATGGGTCTCTGTCTGTATCATTGCACTATCCTCCAAAAATCTAAAATGACTAATCTCTTCAGCAGGCGTCGCTCATATGGGTAACCGGTAGCGACGATAAATAAACGTAAAACACACATCCAATAATAGCGACTTGTCGAAGTCGTCATATCGCAGTGGTGGCATGTTCACTTGAGCTATGAATGGCCTGGAGATAGAGCCCAGCTGTAGCCGTTATGATTGTACCCATAGAAATTCCACATTGCCTCTTCCCTCTCCTTCATGGCGATGGATTACATCAGGGATGGCAAAGGGTTAGGGCTGGGATGGAACTTGATATTGATATAACCATCTTCGATTACTTATGGTTGACGTCGACATAGGCTGTCCGATTAGTGCAGTGGTTAGCGCGCTCGCTTCTCACCAATGTAACCCGGGTTCGATCCTCGGACCGGGAAGTATTGAGATGGTACGATGGTCGCTATATCGGACAGGTGGGTTTTCTCCGGGTTCCTCCCACACGAATTTAGTTAATACAAATGTATGTTAGTTCTTACAACTCGTTAAGTCAAACTTCGGTTATGTCGAAGTATTTTGTTCAGTCCGACGGAATTCGACATAACGGATGTAGACTGTATATACAGTATATTACAATAAGTTATATTATACACATTTATTTTAGCTCGATTGCAAAACAAGTTCTTTCAACTTATATTAATCACTTTCGAGACCTCATTCCTGATGGAATCCATCGCCACGAGGGAGAGAAGGGGCAACGTGGAATTTAAATGCATTGCCTAAAGGCACAATCGTAACGGCTCCAGCGGGGCTCGAACTCTGAGTCTTTCGCACCTGAAGCGAACGCGCATCCAATGCGCTATTACGACTTCCACACGAATGACCACATTAAGCTTTCATACGCGCAAATGATAGTGATTAATATAAGTTGTTAAAACTTGCTTCGCAATCGTTGTAAAATAAATAAAGTTTAAATGATCGAATTTGTAAATTATGCACATGTAATGCAATTGAATCCGAATTCCACGTTTTATTATGTTATCCTAAATATGCTATTGTTTTTTTTTAAACGTGTATCTTACATTGGTAGTAACACGTCGTTCAATGCAATGGGGAATTGACGCCACGACGTGTATCTTACATTGGTAGTAACACATCGTTCAATGCAATGGGGAATTGACGCCACGACGTGTATCTTACATTGGTAGTAACACATCGTTCAATGCAATGGTGAATTGACGCCCCGACGTGTATCTTACATTGGTAGTAACACGTCGTTCAATGCAATGGGGAATTGACGCCCCGACGTGTATCTTACATTGGTAGTAACACGTCGTTCAATGCAATGGGGAATTGACGCCCCGACGTGTATCTTACATTGGTAGTAACACATTGTTCAATGCAATGGGGAATTGACGCCCCGACGTGTATCTTACATTGGTAGTAACACATTGTTCAATGCAATGGTGAATTGACGCCCAGGCGTGTATCTTACATTGGTAGTAACACGTCGTTCAATGCAATGTGGAATTGACGCCCAGGCGTGTATCTTACATTGGTAGTAACACGTCGTTCAATGCAATGGTGAATTGACGCCACGGCGTGTATCTTACATTGGTAGTAACACGTCGTTCAATGCAATGGGGAATTGACGCCCCGGCGTGTATCTTACATTGGTAGTAACACGTCGTTCAATGCAATGGGGAATTGACGCCCCGACGTGTATCTTACATTGGTAGTAACACATCGTTCAATGCAATGGGGAATTGACGCCACGGCGTGTATCTTACATTGGTAGTAACACATTGTTCAATGCAATGGGGAATTGACGCCACGGCGTGTATCTTACATTGGTAGTAACACATTGTTCAATGCAATGGGGAATTGACGCTACGGCGTGTATCTTACATTGGTAGTAACACATTGTTCAATGCAATGGGGAATTGACGCCCCGACGTGTATCTTACATTGGTAGTAACACATCGTTCAATGCAATGGGGAATTGATGCACCGACGTGTATCTTACATTGGTAGTAACACATCGTTCAATGCAATGGGGAATTGATGCACCGACGTAGGGTTTAACATAATAAATTAATAAAACTACGATCGGTAGTTAATTCAAGGGTCATATTTCTGTTGACCTTTACCGGAAATATTTATTACGAATAGCGGAGGGATTTTATTATGACGTATTGCGTATTTTTTAGACGCTTAGCGGAATGTTTTTATGACGATTAGTTTAAACTATCTTTTATGCGATTAATCTTTATTTCTATCATACGTACATATATTTCAATGATTATTATAACACATACTTTCCACATAGCCATTCTATAAATGAGAACAATTAAGAGACAATGGCATATTACTATACGTAAAAGATATTTAACTTGTAAAACTCGCTATTAAATCATAACACTAAAACTATTTAAAATAGTGTTTTTTTAAGATTCTGACAGGGAAAAGGAGCACTATCGCGCAAATTAGAAATCAGAACACCCTCTGATCAGACCAGGCATGGATGGCTGGTTAGCAGCTTTTACATAGTTCACACAAATAACGTGTTCACAAATAAAATAATGTACACATTATTTACATAGATAAGAACTAAGACGGTGTAAAATATTAAAGCAGGTTTTGGCACATATACGTATTAATGTCGGCTTAGTGAATAACGTGATCAATTTATTTGTTTTAGACAATGTAAGAAAATTATCACAGATACTGGAAGTTTTAACAAATAATATAGATTTATTCTTTATTTCAGTCTCATCGTTGTACAATACATAAAATATACACAACAAATTATCGTGGCATAGTACAACACCATTCATTATAAAAGAATTATAAGAGACTAATGTAATCACAGATAATCAAACTATCACAGTCTATCGACATATTATTATATTTACATATTAAAACCGAGGAACAGTCGCTAATTGAAAATTAAATACTTACTAAAACCAGAAATTTTGAAATACTGAAATGGAAAAAAAGCACTAATGTGCAATTAAGAAATGTTTTAAAATATCAGTTATTAACCTCGATCAGATCGCGGTTGAACTAATTAGCAGCTGTTTCGCAGAATGGATAAGAGACACACAATCAATAAATCAAATGGATACATTATTTACATAAATAAAAGGATCGTCTTTGAAGAATATAAAAACAGGTTATATATGTATTCGTGTAACGGTGTTAGCTGTATACTGCTCATTCAATGGCCTGTATTTAGTATTGATTTTTATTGAGACTTGTAACTTTAAAGTATGACTAATCCATTGAAATTATTATCAATCTAGCTTCTTGAAGAAGTTTTACGATGACTTGAAAAAGTAGTGTACGCTGAATATACATATTGATGAGATGTCGATCACATGGGCTGAATCTGCCAATCAGAATCGCTGCATTGCAAAATGTTGTAATTATATGTATTTTGAATTGCGCAAATCGTACCATACGATCGCATATGGGCTTAATCAGCCAATCAGAATCGATGCATTGCAAAATGTTGTAATTATATGTATTTTGAATTGCGTAAATCGTACCATACGATCGCATGGGCTCAATCAGAATCGATGCATTGCAAAATGTTGTAATTATATGTATTTTGAATTGCGTAAATCGTACCATACGATCACATGGGCTCAATCAGCCAATCAGAATCGCTGCATTGCAAAATGTTGTAATTATACGTATGATGAATTGCGTAAATCGTACCATACCTTTAATGTATCGCGCCTATCCAGCCGGATCAACAAGAATAAATATGCTATTGTTAATAAATACCTCAGAAACTGTTCATGTCCGAATATACATAAATGTGTGGCATATCTGTCGTCTAGAAATAAGACAAAATGATAGAATATTGCAAAATGTGTGATTGGTGCTTTTAAAATTAAAAAAGAAACACTTGTTGGTTTAAATGCTTCTTAGGTATGCATTCAGATAGGTTATTCATATACAACACATATGTATTTGCCGATTGTCCTATTAAAAGATGTAGTCCAGTGGTAACACGCTGGACTGGTAATCCAGGTATCGCAAGTTCGATCCCCCGTCTAACCCTAATAAAATTTACAGTCTTTCAGATGGGACTTTAAACCGAGGTCTCGTGTCGGTGCTTTACACCGTGCACGTAAAAGAACCAGAGGAGACTCTGGAATGGGTCTCTGTCTGTATCATTGCACTATCCTCCAAAAATCTAAAATGACTAATCTCTTCAGGAGACGGCGCTCATATGGGCAACCGGTAGCGACGATAAATAAACGTAAAACACATACCCCTATTAAAAACCAGAAACCTGCTAACATTGTTTTAATGTTGTCTGACGTGACATGCAGCACAAACTGCCTACAAACATGCTCTGTTATCAATGAAGTAAAGTCAAACACACTTACAAGACTAACAATCCATTTAGCAGCGAGGTTATATCTAATTATTTCAAGTTAAATGAGTAATTAATTTAAAATTCCATTTTAATCACAAACATTTACAATATGAAAGTCACATCGCACACTTCGTGTATCATACGTAGAACGGACAAGTAGTTTCATGCCTGATTTGTATTAATTGTATTGTTTCACAGACGCTGTGATCAGTGCGCATGGGCCAATAAAATTAATATTCAGCTAGACAAATGCGAGAACTTGCCTCTGTCACTTTGTCTGGCTCTCCTGGGGAAATGAATTACACCGGTATTTCCTGAATTATTTATTGATTTTCATTATTTGAATGCATACAAAGTAATTTCATTTTAATTTTATATTTGAAAAGTACTATTTATTTACCCGCACAACTGAAGCGTATATAAAACTGAATACGGTTAGGAGAATAATTATGTGCTTGTTTCAGTTCATGAATAGAACCGACACTTTATTCAGCTTTGTACACGGTCAAATATACGTACATATGATAGATTAATAAAACTATGTATAAAGTAATGTTTCTGGTGGAGTGTAGTTTCTTGTTGAGTGTTGTTTTCGGTGGAATGTAGTTTCTGGTGGTGTGGAGTTTCTGGTGGAGTGGAGTTTCTGGTGGAGTGGAGTTTCTAGTGGAATGGAGTTTCTAGTGGAGCATAGTTTCTGGTGGAATGCAGTTTCTAGTGGAGTGTAGTTTCTCGTGGAGTGTAGTTTCTGGTGGTGTGTAGTGTCTGGTGGAGTGTAGTTTCTCGTGGAGTGGAGTTTCTGGTGGAGTGTAGTTTCTGGTGGAGTGTAGTTTCTGGTGGAGTGGAGTTTCTAGTGGAGTGTAGTTTCTAGTGGAGTGTAGTTTCTGGTGGAATGCAGTTTCTAGTGGAGTGTAGTTTCTAGTGGAGCGTAGTTTCTGGTGGAATGTAGTCTCTGGTGGTGTGTAGTTTCTATTGGAGTGTAGTTTCTGGTGGAATAGTGTTTCTAGTGGAGTGTAGTTTCTAGTGGAGCGTAGTTTCTGGTGGAATGCAGTTTCTAGTGGAGCGTAGTTTCTAGTGGAGTGTAGTTTATAGTGGAGCGTAGTTTCTGGTGGAATGCAGTTTCTAGTGGAGCGTAGGTTCTGGTGGAATGCAGTTTCTGGTGGAGTGGAGTTTCTAGTGGAGTGTAGTTTCTGGTGGAGTGGAGTTTCTAGTGGAGTGTAGTTTCTAGTGGAGTGTAGTTTCTGATGGAGTGTAGTTTCTAGTGTAATGTAGTTTCTGGTGGAGGGGAGTTTCTGGTGGAATGGAGTTTCTGGTGGAGTGTAGTTTCTAGTATAGTGGAGTTTCTGGTGGAGTGGAGTTGCTGGTGGAATGGAGTTTCTGGTGGAGTGTAGTTTCTGGTGGAGTGTAGTTTTTAGTGTAGTGTAGTTTCTGGTGGAGTGGAGTTTCTGGTGGAATGGAGTATCTAGTGGAGTGCAGTTTCTAGTGGAGTGTAGTTTCTGGTGGAATGCAGTTTCTAGTGGAGTGTAGTTTCTAGTGGAGCATAGTTTCTGGTGGAATGGTGTTTCTGGTGGTGTGTAGTTTCTATTGGAGTGTAGTTTGTGATGGAATGGTGTTTCTAGTGGAGTGTAGTTTCTAGTGGAGCGTAGTTTCTGGTGGAATGCAGTTTCTAGTGGAGCGTAGTTTCTAGTGGAGTGTAGTTTCTAGTGGAGCGTAGTTTCTGGTGAAGTGGAGTTTCTGGTGGAATGGAGTTTCGAGTGGAGTGTAGTTTCTAGTGTAGTGTAGTTTCTAGCGGAGTGGAGTTTCTGGTGGAGTGTAGTTTCTTGTGGAATGGAATTTCTGGTGGAGTGGAGTTTCTGGTGGTATGGAGTTTCTAGTGGAGCGTAGTTTGTGGAGGGTAGTTTCTGGTGGAGTGGAGTTTCTGGTGGAGTGTAGTTTCTGGTAGAGTGGAGTTTCTGGTGGAGTGTAGTTTCTGGTAGAGTGGAGTTTCTGGTGGAGTGTAGTTTCTGGTGGAGTGTAGATTCTGGTGGAGTGTAGTTTATAGTGGAGCGTAGTTTCTGATGGAATGCTGTTTCTGGTGGAGTGTAGTTTCTGGTGGATTGTAGTTTCTCGTGGAGAGTAGTTTCTCGTGGAGTGTAGTTTCTGGTGGTATGTAGTGTCTGGTGGAGTGTAGTTTCTCGTGGAGTGTAGTTTCTCGTGGAGTGCAGTTTCTCGTGGAGTGTAGTTTCTCGTGGAGTGCAGTTTCTGGTGGAGTGTAGTTTCTGGTGGAGTGTAGTTTCACGTGTAGTGTAGTTTCTCGTGGAGTGTAGTTTCTGGTGGAGTGTAATTTCTGGTGGAGTGCAGTTTCTGGTTGAGTGTTGTTTTCGGTGGAATGTAGTTTCTGGTGGTGTGTAGTTTCTTGTGGAGTGGAGTTTCTAGTGGAGTGTAGTTTCTTGTGGAATGCAGTTTCTGATGGGGTGTAATTTGTAGTGGAGTGTAGTTTCTGGTGGAATGCAGTGTCTAGTGGAGTGTAGTTTCTAGTGGAGTGTAGTTTCTGGTGGAGTGGAGTTTCTAGTGGAGCGTAGTTTCTGGTGGAATGCAGTTTCTAGTGGAGCGTAGTTTCTAGTGGAGTGTAGTTTCTAGTGGAGCGTAGTTTCTGGTGAAGTGGAGTTTCTGGTGGAATGGAGTTTCGAGTGGAGTGTAGTTTCTAGTGTAGTGTAGTTTCTAGCGGAGTGGAGTTTCTGGTGGAGTGTAGTTTCTTGTGGAATGGAATTTCTGGTGGAGTGGAGTTTCTGGTGGTATGGAGTTTCTAGTGGAGCGTAGATTGTGGAGGGTACTTTCTGGTGGAGTGGAGTTTCTGGTGGAGTGTAGTTTCTGGTAGAGTGGAGTTTCTGGTGGAGTGTAGTTTCTGGTGGAGTGGAGTTTCTGGTGGAGTGTAGTTTCTGGTGGAGTGTAGATTCTGGTGGAGTGTAGTTTATAGTGGAGCGTAGTTTCTGATGGAATGCTGTTTCTGGTGGAGTGTAGTTTCTGGTGGATTGTAGTTTCTCGTGGAGAGTAGTTTCTCGTGGAGTGTAGTTTCTGGTGGTATGTAGTGTCTGGTGGATTGTAGTTTCTCGTGGAGTGTAGTTTCTCGTGGAGTGCAGTTTCTCGTGGAGTGTAGTTTCTCGTGGAGTGTAGTTTCTCGTGGAGTGCAGTTTCTGGTGGAGTGTAGTTTCTGGTGGAGTGTAGTTTCACGTGTAGTGTAGTTTCTCGTGGAGTGTAGTTTCTGGTGGTGTGTAGTGTCTGGTGGAGTGTAGTTTCTCGTGGAGTGCAGTTTCTCGTGGAGTGGAGTTTCTGGTGGAGTGTAATTTCTGGTGGAGTGCAGTTTCTGGTTGAGTGTTGTTTTCGGTGGAATGTAGTTTCTGGTGGTGTGTAGTTTATTGTGGACTGGAGTTTCTAGTGGAGTGTAGTTTCTTGTGGAATGCAGTTTCTGATGGGGTGTAATTTGTAGTGGAGTGTAGTTTCTGGTGGAATGCAGTGTCTAGTGGAGTGTAGTTTCTAGTGGAGTGTAGTTTCTGGTGGAGTGGAGTTTCTAGTGGAGCGTAGTTTCTGGTGTAATGGTGTTTCTAGTGGTGTGTAGTTTCTAGTGGAGTGTAGTTTCTGGTGGAATGGTGTATCTAGTGGAATGGTGTTTCTGGTGTGTGTGTAGTTTCCAGTGGAGTGGAGTTTCTGGTTGAATGGTGTTTCTAGTGGAGTGCAGTTTCTAGTGGAGCGTAATTTATGGTGGAATGCATTTTCTAGTGGAGCGTAGTTTCTGGTGGAATGCATTTTCAAATGGAGCGTAGTTTCTGGTGCAGTGGAGTATCTAGTGGAGCATAGTTTCTGGTGGAATGCAGTTTCTAGTGGAGTGTAGTTTCTCGTGGAGTGTAGTTTCTGGTGGTGTGTAGTGTCTGGTGGAGTGTAGTTTCTCGTGGAGTGGAGTTTCTGGTGGAGTGTAGTTTCTGGTGGAGTGTAGTTTCTGGTGGAGTGGAGTTTCTAGTGGAGTGTAGTTTCTAGTGGAGTGTAGTTTCTGGTGAAATGCAGTTTCTAGTGGAGTGTAGTTTCTAGTGGAGCGTAGTTTCTGGTGCAATGTAGTTTCTGGTGGTGTGTAGTTTCTATTGGAGTGTAGTTTCTGGTGGAATAGTGTTTCTAGTGGAGTGTAGTTTCTAGTGGAGCGTAGTTTCTGGTGGAATGCATTTTCTAGTGGAGCGTAGTTTCTAGTGGAGTGTAGTTTCTAGTGGAGCGTAGTTTCTGGTGGAATGCAGTTTCTAGTGGAGCGTAGTTTCTGGTGGAATGCAGTTTCTGGTGGAGTGGAGTTTCTAGTGGAGTGTAGTTTCTGGTGGAATGGAGTTTCTAGTGGAGTGTAGTTTCTAGTGAGTGTAGTTTCTGGTGGAGTGTAGTTTCTAGTGTAATGTAGTTTCTGGTGGAGGGGAGTTTCTGGTGGAATGTAGTTTCTGGTGGAGTGTAGTTTCTCGTGGAGTGGAGTTTCTGGTGGAGTGTAGTTTCTGGTGGAGTGTAGTTCTGTGGAGTGTAGTTTTTAGTGTAGTGTACTTTCTGGTGGAGTGGAGTTTCTGGTGGAATGGAGTATCTAGTGGAGTGTAGTTTCTAGTGGAGTGTAGTTTCTGGTGGAATGCAGTTTCTAGTGGAGTGTAGTTTCTAGTGGAGCATAGTTTCTGGTGGAATGGTGTTTCTGGTGGTATGTAGTTTCTATTGGAGTGTAGTTTCTGGTGGAATGGTGTTTCTAGTGGAGTGTAGTTTCTAGTGGAGCGTAGTTTCTGGTGGAATGCAGATTCTAGTGGAGCGTAGTTTCTAGTGGAGTGTAGTTTCTAGTGGAGCGTAGTTTCTGGTGAAGTGGAGTTTCTGGTGGAATGGAGTTTCTAGTGGAGTGTAGTTTCTAGTGTAGTGTTGTTTCTAGTGGAGTGGAGTTTCTGGTGGGGTGTAGTTTGTTGTGGAATGGAATTTCTGGTGGAGTGGAGTTTCTAGTGGAGTGTAGTTTCTAGTGGAGTGTAGTTTCTGGTGAAATGCGGTTTCTAGTTGAGTGTAGTTTCTAGTGGAGCGTAGTTTCTGGTGCAATGTAGTTTCTGGTGGTGTGTAGTTTCTATTGGAGTGTAGTTTCTGGTGGAATAGTGTTTCTAGTGGAGTGTAGTTTCTAGTGGAGCGTAGTTTCTGGTGGAATGCATTTTCTAGTGGAGCGTAGTTTCTAGTGGAGTGTAGTTTCTAGTGGAGCGTAGTTTCTGGTGGAATGCAGTTTCTAGTGGAGCGTAGTTTCTGGTGGAATGCAGTTTCTGGTGGAGTGGAGTTTCTAGTGGAGTGTAGTTTCTGGTGGAATGGAGTTTCTAGTGGAGTGTAGTTTCTAGTTGAGTGTAGTTTCTGGTGGAGTGTAGTTTCTAGTGTAATGTAGTTTCTGGTGGAGGGGAGTTTCTGGTGGAATGTAGTTTCTGGTGGAGTGTAGTTTCTAGTATAGTGGAGTTTCTGGTGGAGTGGAGTTTCTGGTGGAGTGTAGTTTTTAGTGTAGTGTACTTTCTGGTGGAGTGGAGTTTCTGGTGGAATGGAGTATCTAGTGGAGTGTAGTTTCTAGTGGAGTGTAGTTTCTGGTGGAATGCAGTTTCTAGTGGAGTGTAGTTTCTAGTGGAGCATAGTTTCTGGTGGAATGGTGTTTCTGGTGGTATGTAGTTTCTATTGGAGTGTAGTTTCTGGTGGAATGGTGTTTCTAGTGGAGTGTAGTTTCTAGTGGAGCGTAGTTTCTGGTGGAATGCAGATTCTAGTGGAGCGTAGTTTCTAGTGGAG
This sequence comes from Archivesica marissinica, assembly GCA_014843695.1. Classification (NCBI taxonomy): domain Eukaryota; kingdom Metazoa; phylum Mollusca; class Bivalvia; order Venerida; family Vesicomyidae; genus Archivesica; species Archivesica marissinica. The sequence continues at coordinate 34,574 of JABXNX010000036.1, forward strand.
TGTAGTTTCTAGTGGAGCGTAGTTTCTGGTGAAGTGGAGTTTCTGGTGGAATGGAGTTTCTAGTGGAGTGTAGTTTCTAGTGTAGTGTAGTTTCTAGTGGAGTGGAGTTTCTGGTGGGGTGTAGTTTGTTGTGGAATGGAATTTCTGGTGGAGTGGAGTTTCTGGTGGTATGGAGTTTCTAGTGGAGCGTAGTTTGTGGAGGGTAGTTTCTGGTGGAGTGGAGTTTCTGATGGAGTGTAGTTTCTGGTAGAGTGGAGTTTCTGGTGGAGTGTAGTTTCTGGTAGAGTGGAGTTTCTGGTGGAGTGTAGTTTCTGGTGGAGTGAAGTTTTTAGTTGAGCGTAGTTTCTGGTGGAGTGTAGTTTCTGGTGGAGTGTAGATTCTGGTGGAGTGTAGTTTATAGTGGAGCGTAGTTTCTGGTGGAATGCAGTTTCTGGTGGAGTGTAGTTTCTTGTGGATTGTAGTTTCTCGTGGAGTGTAGTTTCTGGTGGTATGTAGTGTCTGGTGGAGTGGAGTTTCTAGTGGAGCGTAGTTTCTGGTGGAATGGTGATTCTGGTGGTGTGTAGTTTCTAGTGGAGTGTAGTTTCTGGTGGAATGGTGTATCTAGTGGAATGGTGTTTCTGGTGTGTGTGGAGTTTCTGGTGGAATGGTGTTTCTAGTGGAGTGCAGTGTCTAGTGGAGCGTACTTTATGGTGGAATGCATTTTCTAGTGGAGCGTAGTTTCTGGTGGAATGCATTTTCAAATGGAGCGTAGATTCTGGTGCAGTGGAGGTTCTGGTGGAGTGTAGTTTCTAGTGGGGTGGAATTTCTAGTGGAGTTTCTAGTGGTGTGTAGTTTCTGGTGGAGTGTAGTTTCTAGTGGAGTGTAGATTCTGGTGGAGTGCAGTTTATGGTGGCGTGTAGTTTCTATTGGAGTGTAGTTTCTGGTGGAGTGCAGTTTCTGGTGGAGAGTAGTTTCTGGTGGAGTGTAGTCTCTGGTGGAGTGTAGTTTCTAGTGGAGTGTAGTTTCTGGTGGAGTGTAGATTATGGTGGAGTGTAGTTTCTGGTGGAGCGTAGTTTCTGGTGGAGCGTAGTTTCTAGTGGAGCGTAGTTTCTGGTGGAGTGTAGTATCTGGTGGAGTGTAGTTTCTGGTGGAGTGTAGTTTCTAGTGGAGTGGAATTTCTAGTGGAGTTTCTAGTGGAGTGTAGTTTCTGGTGGAGTGTAGTTTCTAGTGGAGTGTAGTTTCTGGTGGAGTGCAGTTTCTGGTGGAGTGTAGTTTCTATTGGAGTGTAGTTTCTGGTGGAGTGTAGTCTCTGGTGGAGTTTAGTTTCTTGTGGAGTGCAGTTTCTGGTGGAGTGCAGTTTCTGGTGGAGTGTAGTTTCTGGTGGAGTGTAGTTTCTCGTGGAGTGTAGTTTCTCGTGGAGTGTAGTTTCTCGTGGAGTGTAGTTTCTCGTGGAGTGTAGTTTCTGGTGGAGTGTAGTTTCTCGTGGAGTGTAGTTTCTGGTGGAGTGTAGTTTTTAGTGTAGTGTAGTTTCTGGTGGAGTGGAGTTTCTGGTGGAATGGAGTATCTAGTGGAGTGCAGTTTCTAGTGGAGTGTAGTTTCTGGTGGAATGCAGTTTCTAGTGGAGTGAAGTTTCTAGTGGAGCATAGTTTCTGGTGGAATGGTGTTTCTGGTGGTGTGTAGTTTCTATTGGAGTGTAGTTTGTGGTGGAATGGTGTTTCTAGTGGAGTGTAGTTTCTAGTGGAGCGTAGTTTCTGGTGGAATGCAGTTTCTAGTGGAGCGTAGTTTCTAGTGGAGTGTAGTTTCTAGTGGAGCGTAGTTTCTGGTGAAGTGGAGTTTCTGGTGGAATGGAGTTTCTAGTGGAGTGTAGTTTCTAGTGTAGTGTAGTTTCTAGCGGAGTGGAGTTTCTGGTGGAGTGTAGTTTCTTGTGGAATGGAATTTCTGGTGGAGTGGAGTTTCTGGTGGTATGGAGTTTCTAGTGGAGCGTAGTTTGTGGAGGTTAGTTTGTGGTGGAGTGGAGTTTCTGGTGGAGTGTATTTTCTGGTAGAGTGGAGTTTCTGGTGGAGTGTAGTTTCTGGTAGAGTGGAGTTTCTGGTGGAGTGTAGTTTCTGGTGGAGTGTAGATTCTGGTGGAGTGTAGTTTATAGTGGAGCGTAGTTTCTGGTGGAATGCAGTTTCTGGTGGAGTGTAGTTTCTGGTGGATTGTAGTTTCTCGTGGAGTGTAGTTTCTCGTGGAGTGTAGTTTCTGGTGGTATGTAGTGTCTGGTGGAGTGGAGTTTCTAGTGGAGCGTAGTTTCTGGTGGAATGGTGATTCTGGTGGTGTGTAGTTTCTAGTGGAGTGTAGTTTCTGGTGGAATGGTGTATCTAGTGGAATGGTGTTTCTGGTGTGTGTGGAGTTTCTGGTGGAATGGTGTTTCTAGTGGAGTGCAGTGTCTAGTGGAGCGTACTTTATGGTGGAATGCATTTTCTAGTGGAGCGTAGTTTCTGGTGGAATGCATTTTCAAATGGAGCGTAGATTCTGGTGCAGTGGAGGTTCTGGTGGAGTGTAGTTTCTAGTGGGGTGGAATTTCTAGTGGAGTTTCTAGTGGAGTGTAGTTTCTGGTGGAGTGTAGTTTCTAGTGGAGTGTAGTTTCTGGTGGAGTGCAGTTTATGGTGGCGTGTAGTTTCTATTGGAGTGTAGTTTCTGGTGGAGTGCAGTTTCTGGTGGAGAGTAGTTTCTGGTGGAGTGTAGTCTCTGGTGGAGTGTAGTTTCTAGTGGAGTGTAGTTTCTGGTGGAGTGTAGTATGGTGGAGTTAGTTTCTGGTGGAGTGTAGTTTCTGGTGGAGCGTAGTTTCTAGTGGAGCGTAGTTTCTGTGGAGTGTAGTTTCTGGTGGAGTGTAGTTTCTGGTGGAGTGTAGTTTCTAGTGGAGTGGAGTTTCTGGTGGAGTGTAGTTTCTGGTGGAGTGTAGTTTCTGGTGGAGTGTAGTTTCTAGTGGAGTGTAGTTTCTGGTGGAGTGCAGTTTCTGGTGGAGTGTAGTTTCTATTGGAGTGTAGTTTCTGGTGGAGTGTAGTCTCTGGTGGAGTTTAGTTTCTTGTGGAGTGCAGTTTCTGGTGGAGTGCAGTTTCTGGTGGAGTGTAGTTTCTGGTGGAGTGTAGTTTCTCGTGGAGTGTAGTTTCTCGTGGAGTGTAGTTTCTCGTGGAGTGTAGTTTCTCGTGGAGTGTAGTTTCTGGTGGAGTGTAGTTTCTCGTGGAGTGTAGTTTCTGGTGGAGTGTAGTTTTTAGTGTAGTGTAGTTTCTGGTGGAGTGGAGTTTCTGGTGGAATGGAGTATCTAGTGGAGTGCAGTTTCTAGTGGAGTGTAGTTTCTGGTGGAATGCAGTTTCTAGTGGAGTGAAGTTTCTAGTGGAGCATAGTTTCTGGTGGAATGGTGTTTCTGGTGGTGTGTAGTTTCTATTGGAGTGTAGTTTGTGGTGGAATGGTGTTTCTAGTGGAGTGTAGTTTCTAGTGGAGCGTAGTTTCTGGTGGAATGCAGTTTCTAGTGGAGCGTAGTTTCTAGTGGAGTGTAGTTTCTAGTGGAGCGTAGTTTCTGGTGAAGTGGAGTTTCTGGTGGAATGGAGTTTCGAGTGGAGTGTAGTTTCTAGTGTAGTGTAGTTTCTAGCGGAGTGGAGTTTCTGGTGGAGTGTAGTTTCTTGTGGAATGGAATTTCTGGTGGAGTGGAGTTTCTGGTGGTATGGAGTTTCTAGTGGAGCGTAGTTTGTGGAGGGTAGTTTCTGGTGGAGTGGAGTTTCTGGTGGAGTGTAGTTTCTGGTAGAGTGGAGTTTCTGGTGGAGTGTAGTTTCTGGTAGAGTGGAGTTTCTGGTGGAGTGTAGTTTCTGGTGGAGTGTAGATTCTGGTGGAGTGTAGTTTATAGTGGAGCGTAGTTTCTGATGGAATGCTGTTTCTGGTGGAGTGTAGTTTCTGGTGGATTGTAGTTTCTCGTGGAGAGTAGTTTCTCGTGGAGTGTAGTTTCTGGTGGTATGTAGTGTCTGGTGGAGTGTAGTTTCTCGTGGAGTGTAGTTTCTCGTGGAGTGCAGTTTCTCGTGGAGTGTAGTTTCTCGTGGAGTGTAGTTTCTCGTGGAGTGCAGTTTCTGGTGGAGTGTAGTTTCTGGTGGAGTGTAGTTTCACGTGTAGTGTAGTTTCTCGTGGAGTGTAGTTTCTGGTGGTGTGTAGTGTCTGGTGGAGTGTAGTTTCTCGTGGAGTGCAGTTTCTCGTGGAGTGGAGTTTCTGGTGGTGTGTAGTTTCTGGTGGAGTGTAATTTCTGGTGGAGTGCAGTTTCTGGTTGAGTGTTGTTTTCGGTGGAATGTAGTTTCTGGTGGTGTGTAGTTTCTTGTGGAGTGGAGTTTCTAGTGGAGTGTAGTTTCTTGTGGAATGCAGTTTCTGATGGGGTGTAATTTGTAGTGGAGTGTAGTTTCTGGTGGAATGCAGTGTCTAGTGGAGTGTAGTTTCTAGTGGAGTGTAGTTTCTGGTGGAGTGGAGTTTCTAGTGGAGCGTAGTTTCTGGTGTAATGGTGTTTCTAGTGGTGTGTAGTTTCTAGTGGAGTGTAGTTTCTGGTGGAATGGTGTATCTAGTGGAATTGTGTTTCTGGTGTGTGTGTAGTTTCCAGTGGAGTGGAGTTTCTGGTTGAATGGTGTTTCTAGTGGAGTGCAGTTTCTAGTGGAGCGTAATTTATGGTGGAATGCATTTTCTAGTGGAGCGTAGTTTCTGGTGGAATGCATTTTCAAATGGAGCGTAGATTCTGGTGCAGTGGAGGTTCTGGTGGAGTGTAGTTTCTAGTGGGGTGGAATTTCTAGTGGAGTTTCTAGTGGAGTGTAGTTTCTGGTGGAGTGTAGTTTCTAATGGAGTGTAGTTTCTGGTGGAGTGCAGTTTATGGTGGCGTGTAGTTTCTATTGGAGTGTAGTTTCTGGTGGAGTGCAGTTTCTGGTGGAGAGTAGTTTCTGGTGGAGTGTAGTCTCTGGTGGAGTGTAGTTTCTAGTGGAGTGGAGTTTCTGGTGGAGTGTAGATTATGGTGGAGTGTAGTTTCTGGTGGAGCGTAGTTTCTAGTGGAGCGTAGTTTCTGGTGGAGTGTAGTATCTGGTGGAGTGTAGTTTCTGGTGGAGTGTAGTTTCTAGTGGAGTGGAATTTCTAGTGGAGTTTCTAGTGGAGTGTAGTTTCTGGTGGAGTGTAGTTTCTAGTGGAGTGTAGTTTCTGGTGGAGTGCAGTTTCTGGTGGAGTGTAGTTTCTATTGGAGTGTAGTTTCTGGTGGAGTGTAGTCTCTGGTGGAGTTTAGTTTCTTGTGGAGTGCAGTTTCTGGTGGAGTGCAGTTTCTGGTGGAGTGTAGTTTCTGGTGGAGTGTAGTTTCTGGTGGAGTGTAGTTTCTCGTGGAGTGTAGTTTCTCGTGGAGTGTAGTTTCTGGTGGAGTGTAGTTTCTGGTGGAGTGTAGTTTCTCGTGGAGTGTAGTTTCTGGTGGAGTGTAGTTTTTAGTGTAGTGTAGTTTCTGGTGGAGTGGAGTTTCTGGTGGAATGGAGTATCTAGTGGAGTGTAGTTTCTAGTGGAGTGTGGTTTCTAGTGGAGCATAGTTTCTGGTGGAATGGTGTTTCTGGTGGTGTGTAGTTTCTATTGGAGTGTAGTTTCTGGTGGAATGGTGTTTCTAGTGGAGTGTAGTTTCTAGTGGAGCGTAGTTTCTGGTGGAATGCAGTTTCTAGTGGAGCATAGTTTCTAGTGGAGTGTAGTTTCTAGTGGAGCGTAGTTTCTGGTGAAGTGGAGTTTCTGGTGGAATGGAGTTTCTAGTGGAGTGTAGTTTCTAGTGTAGTGTAGTTTCTAGTGGAGTGGAGTTTCTGGTGGAGTGTAGTTTCTTGTGGAATGGAATTTCTGGTGGAGTGGAGTTTCTGGTGGTATGGAGTTTCTAGTGGAGCGTAGTTTGTGGAGGGTAGTTTCTGGTGGAGTGGAGTTTCTGGTGGAGTGTAGTTTCTGGTAGAGTGGAGTTTCTGGTGGAGTGTAGTTTCTGGTAGAGTGGAGTTTCTGGTGGAGTGTAGTTTCTGGTGGAGTGAAGTTTTTAGTGGAGCGTAGTTTCTGGTGGAGTGTAGTTTCTGGTGGAGTGTAGATTCTGGTGGAGTGTAGTTTATAGTGGAGCGTAGTTTCTGGTGGAATGCCGTTTCTGGTGGAGTGTAGTTTCTGGTGGATTGTAGTTTCTCGTGGAGTGTAGTTTCTCGTGGAGTGTAGTTTCTGGTGGTATGTAGTGTCTGGTGGAGTGTAGTTTCTCGTGGAGTGTAGTTTCTCGTGGAGTGCAGTTTCTGGTGGAGTGTAGTTTCTGGTGGAGTGTAGTTTCTCGTGTAGTGTAGTTTCTCGTGGAGTGTAGTTTCTGGTGGTGTGTAGTGTCTGGTGGAGTGTAGTTTCTCGTGGATTGCAGTTTCTCGTGGAGTGTAGTTTCTGGTGGTGTGTAGTTTCTGGTGGAGTGTAGTTTCTGGTGGAGTGTAGTTTCTGGTGGAGTGGAGTTTCTAGTGGAGTGTAGTTTCTTGTGGAATGCAGTTTCTGATGGGGTGTAATTTGTAGTGGAGTGTAGTTTCTGGTGGAATACAGTGTCTAGTGGAGTGTAGTTTCTAGTGGAGTGTAGTTTCTGGTGGAGTGGAGTTTCTAGTGGAGCGTAGTTTCTGGTGGAATGGTGTTTCTGGTGGTGTGTAGTTTCTAGTGGAGTGTAGTTTCTGGTGGAATGGTGTATCTAGTGGAATGGTGTTTCTGGTGTGTGTGTAGTTTCCAGTGGAGTGGATTTTCTGGTGGAATGGTGTTTCTAGTGGAGTGCAGTTTCTAGTGGAGCGTAATTTATGGTGGAATGCAGTTTCTAGTGGAGCGTAGTTTCTGGTGGAATGCATTTTCAAATGGAGCGTAGTTTCTGGTGCAGTGGAGTTTCTGGTGGAGTGTAGTATCTGGTGGAGTGTAGTTTCTGGTGGAGTGTAGTTTCTAGTGGAGTGTAGTTTCTGGTGGGTAGTTTCTGGTGGAGTGTAGTTTCTGGTGGATTAGTTTCTGGTGGAGTGTAGTTTCTGGTGGAGTGTAGTTTCTCGTGGAGTGTAGTTTCTCGTGGAGTGTAGTTTCTGGTGGTGTGTAGTTTCTGGTGGAGTGTAGTTTCTCGTGGAGTGCAGTTTCTCGTGGAGTGTAGTTTCTGGTGGTGTATAGTTTCTGGTGGAGTGTAGTTTCTGGTGGAATGGAGTTTCTAGTGGAGTGTAGTTTCTGTGGAATGGTGTTTCTGGTGAGTGTAATTTCTATGGAGTGTAGTTTCTGGTGGAATGGTGTTTTAGTGGAGTGTAGTTTCTAGTGGAGTGTAGTTTCTAGTGGAGTGTAGTTTCTGGTGGAGTATAGTTTCTAGTGGAGTGTAGTTTCTGGTGGAGTGAAGTTTCTGGTGGAGTGTAGTTTCTCGTGGAGTGTAGTTTCTCGTGAAGTGTAGTTTCTCGTGGAGTGTAGTTTCTGGTGGTGTGTAGTGTCTGGTTGAGTGTAGTTTCTCGTGGAGTGTAGTTTCTCGTGGTGTGTAGTTTCTATTGGAGTGTAGTTTCTGGTGGAGTTTAGTCTCTGGTGGAGTTTAGTTTCTAGTGGAGTGTAGTTTCTGGTGGAGTGCAGTTTCTGGTGGAGTGTAGTTTCTGGTGGAGTGTAGTTTCTGGTGGAATGTGTTTCTAGTGGAATGGTTTCTGGTGGAGTGTAGTTTCTAGTGGAGTGTAGTTTCTGGTGGAGTGGTAGTTTCTAGTGGAGTGTAGTTTCTAGTGGAGTTAGTTTTGGTGGAGTGCAGTTTCTAGTGGAGTGTAGTTTCTGGGAATGCATTTCTATTGAGCGTAGTTTCTGGTGCAGTGGAGTTTCTGGTGGAGTGTAGTTTCTGGTGGAGTGAGTTCTAGTGGAGTTTCTAGTGGAGTGTAGTTTCTGGTGGAGTGTAGTTTCTGTGGAGTGTAGTTTCTGGTGGAGTGCAGTTTCTGGTGGAGTGTAGTTTCTATTGGAGTGTAGTTTCTGGTGGAGTGCAGTTTCTGGTGGAGTGTAGTTTCTGGTGAGTGTAGTTTCTGGTGGAGTGTAGTTTCTAGTGGAGTGTAGTTTCTGGTGGAGTGTAGTTTCTAGTGGAGTGTAGTTTCTGGTGGAGTGTAGTTTCTGGTGGAGTGTAGTTTCTCGTGGAGTGTAGTTTCTCGTGGAGTGTAGTTTCTAGTGGAGTGTAGTTTCTGGTGGAGTGTAGTTTCTGGTGGAGTGTAGTTTCTAGTGGAGTGTAGTTTCTCGTGGAGTGTAGTTTCTAGTGGAGTGTAGTTTCTGGTGGAGTGTAGTCTCTGGTGGAGTGTAGTTTCTTGTGGAGTGCAGTTTCTGGTGGAGTGCAGTTTCTGGTGGAGTGTAGTTTCTGGTGGAGTGTAGTGTCTGGTTGAGTGTAGTTTCTCGTGGAGTGTAGTTTCTCGTGGAGTGTAGTTTCTCGTGGAGTGTAGTTTCTCGTGGAGTGTAGTTTCTCGTGGAGTGTAGTTTCTCGTAGTGAGTTTCTGTGGAGTGTAGTTTCTCGTGGAGTGTAGTTTCTGGTGGTGTGTAGTGTCTGGTGGAGTGTAGTTTCTCGTGGAGTGCAGTTTCTAGTGGAGTGTAGTTTCTGGTGGTGTATAGTGTCTGGTGGAGTGTAGTTTCTGGTGGAATGGAGTTTCTAGTGGAGCGTAGTTTCTAGTGGAATGGTGTTTCTGGTGGTGTGTAGTTTCTATTGGAGTGTAGTTTCTGGTGGAATGGTGTTTTTAGTGGAGTGTAGTTTCTAGTGGAGTGTAGTTTCTAGTGGAGTGTAGTTTCGTGGATTAGTTTCTAGTGGAGTGTAGTTTCTGGTGGAGTGCAGTTTCTGGTGGAGTGTAGTTTCTAGTGGAGTGTAGTTTCTAGTGGAGTGTAGTTTCTGGTGGAGTGTAGTTTCTGGTGGAGTGTAGTTTCTGGTGGAGTGTAGTTTCTAGGTAGTGTAGTTTCTGGTGGAGTGTAGTTTCTGGTGGAGTGTAGTTTCTGGTGGATGTAGTTTCTGGTGGAGTGTAGTTTCTGGTGGAGTGTAGTTTCTAGTGGAGTAGTTGTAGGTTTCTCGTGGAGTGTAGTTTCTGGTGGAGTGTAGTTTCTCGTGGAGTGTAGTTTCTGGTGGAGTGTAGTTTCTGGTGGAGTGTAGTTTCTCGTGGAGTGTAGTTTCTCGTGGAGTGTAGTTTCTCGTGGAGTGTAGTTTCTGGTGGAGTGTAGTTTCTCGTGGAGTGCAGTTTCTGGTGGAGTGTAGTTTCTGGTGGAGTGTAGTTTCTCGTGGAGTGTAGTTTCTCGTGGAGTGTAGTTTCTGGTGGTGTGTAGTTTCTGGTGGAGTGTAGTTTCTCGTGGATTGCAGTTTCTCGTGGAGTGTAGTTTCTGGTGGTGTGTAGTTTCTGGTGGAGTGTAGTTTCTGGTGGAGTGTAGTTTCTGGTGGAGTGGAGTTTCTAGTGGAGTGTAGTTTCTTGTGGAATGCAGTTTCTGATGGGGTGTAATTTGTAGTGGAGTGTAGTTTCTGGTGGAATACAGTGTCTAGTGGAGTGTAGTTTCTAGTGGAGTGTAGTTTCTGGTGGAGTGGAGTTTCTAGTGGAGCGTAGTTTCTGGTGGAATGGTGTTTCTGGTGGTGTGTAGTTTCTAGTGGAGTGTAGTTTCTGGTGGAATGGTGTATCTAGTGGAATGGTGTTTCTGGTGTGTGTGTAGTTTCCAGTGGAGTGGATTTTCTGGTGGAATGGTGTTTCTAGTGGAGTGCAGTTTCTAGTGGAGCGTAATTTATGGTGGAATGCAGTTTCTAGTGGAGCGTAGTTTCTGGTGGAATGCATTTTCAAATGGAGCGTAGTTTCTGGTGCAGTGGAGTTTCTGGTGGAGTGTAATATCTGGTGGAGTGTAGTTTCTGGTGGAGTGTAGTTTCTAGTGGGGTGGAATTTCTGGTGGAGTTTATAGTGGAGCGTAGTTTCTGGTGGAATGCAGTTTCTGGTGGAGTGTAGTTTCTGGTGGATTGTAGTTTCTCGTGGAGTGTAGTTTCTCGTGGAGTGTAGTTTCTGGTGGTATGTAGTTTCTGGTGGAGTGTAGTTTCTCGTGGAGTGTAGTTTCTCGTGGAGTGCAGTTTCTCGTGGAGTGTAGTTTCTCGTGGAGTGTAGTTTCTGGTGGAGTGTAGTTTCTCGTGTAGTGTAGTTTCTCGTGGAGTGTAGTTTCTGGTGGTGTGTAGTGTCTGGTGGAGTGTAGTTTCTCGTGGAGTGCAGTTTCTCGTGGAGTGTAGTTTCTGGTGGTGTATAGTTTCTGGTGGAGTGTAGTTTCTGGTGGAGTGCAGTTTCTGGTGGTGTGTTTTCGGTGGAATGTAGTTTCTGGTGGGTGTAGTTTCTGGTGGAGTGGAGTTTCTAGTGGAGTGTAGTTTCTTGTGGAATGCAGTTTCTGATGGGGTGTAATTTGTAGTGGAGTGTAGTTTCTGGTGGAATGCAGTGTCTAGTGGAGTGTAGTTTCTAGTGGAGTGTAGTATCTGGTGGAGTGTAGTTTCTGGTGGAGTGTAGTTTCTAGTGGGGTGGAATTTCTAGTGGAGTTTCTAGTGGAGTGTAGTTTCTGGTGGAGCGTAGTTTCTGGTGGAATGCATTTTCAAATGGAGCGTAGATTCTGGTGCAGTTGAGTTTCTGGTGGAGTGTAGTATCTGGTGGAGTGTAGTTTCTGGT
>JABXNX010000036.1:46198-93016 GCA_014843695.1 Archivesica marissinica
TCAGAAACTGCATTCCACAAGAAACTACACTCCACTAGAAACTCCACTCCACCAGAAACTACACATCACCAGAAACTACACTCCACCGAAAACAACACTCAACCAGAAACTACACTCCACCAGAAACTACACTCCACCAGAAACTACACTCCACCAGAAACTACACTCCACCAGAAACTGCACTCCACCAGAAACTACACTCCACCAGAAACTACACTCCACCAGAAACTACACTCCACTAGAAACTACACTCCACCAGAAACTACACTCCACCAGAAACTACACTCCACCAGAAACTGCACTCCACGAGAAACTACACTCCACGAGAAAATACACTCCACGAGAAACTGCACTCCACCAGAAACTAAACTCCACGAGAATCTACACTCCACGAGAAACTACAATCCACCAGAAACTACACTCCACCAGAAACTGCATTCCACCAGAAACTACGCTCCACTATAAACTCCACCAGAAATTCCACCCCACTAGAAACTACACTCCACCAGAAACTACACTCCACCAGATATTACACTCCACCAGAAACTCCACTGCACCAGAAACTACGCTCCATTTGAAAATGCATTCCACCAGAAACTACGCTCCACTAGAAACTGCATTCCACCATAAATTACGCTCCACTAGAAACTGCACTCCACTAGAAACACAATTCCACCAGAAAATCCACTCCACTGGAAACTACACACACACCAGAAACACCATTCCACTAGATACACCATTCCACCAGAAACTACACTCCACTAGAAACTACACACCACCAGAAACACCATTCCACCAGAAACTACGCTCCACTAGAAACTCCACTCCACCAGAAACTACACTCCACTAGAAACTACACTCCACTAGACACTGCATTCCACCAGAAACTACACTCCACTACAAATTATACCCCATCAGAAACTGCATTCCACAAGAAACTACACTCCACTAGAAACTCCACTCCACCAGAAACTACACTCCACCAGAAACTCCACTCCACCAGAAACTACACACCACCAGAAACTACACTCCACGAGAAACTGCACTCCACCAGAAACTACACTCCACCAGAAACTACACACCACCAGAAACTACACTCCACTACAAACTACACTACACCAGAAACTACACTCCACCAGAAACTACACTCCACCAGAAACTGCACTCCACGAGAAACTACACTCCACGAGAAACTACACTCCACGAGAAACTACACTCCACGAGAAACTACACTCCACGAGAAACTACACTCCACCAGAAACTACATTCCACCAGAAACTACACTCCACCAGAAACTACACTCCACCAGAAACTACACTCCACCAGAAACTACACTCCACCAGAAACTACACTCCACCAGAAACTACACTCCACTAGAAACTACACTCCACCAGAAACTACACTCCACCAGAAACTACACTCCACCAGAAACTACCACTCAGAAACTACACTCCACCAGAAACTACACTCCACCAGAAACTGCACTCCACGAGAAACTACACTCCACGAGAAAATACACTCCACGAGAAACTGCACTCCACCAGAAACTAAACTCCACGAGAATCTACACTCCACGAGAAACTACAATCCACCAGAAACTACACTCCACCAGAAACTGCATTCCACCAGAAACTACGCTCCACTATAAACTCCACCAGAAATTCCACCCCACTAGAAACTACACTCCACCAGAAACTACACTCCACCAGATATTACACTCCACCAGAAACTCCACTGCACCAGAAACTACGCTCCATTTGAAAATGCATTCCACCAGAAACTACGCTCCACTAGAAACTGCATTCCACCATAAATTACGCTCCACTAGAAACTGCACTCCACTAGAAACACCATTCCACCAGAAAATCCACTCCACTGGAAACTACACACACACCAGAAACACCATTCCACTAGATACACCATTCCACCAGAAACTACACTCCACTAGAAACTACACACCACCAGAAACACCATTCCACCAGAAACTACGCTCCACTAGAAACTCCACTCCACCAGAAACTACACTCCACTAGAAACTACACTCCACTAGACACTGCATTCCACCAGAAACTACACTCCACTACAAATTACACCCCATCAGAAACTGCATTCCACAAGAAACTACACTCCACTAGAAACTCCACTCCACCAGAAACTACACTCCACCAGAAACTCCACTCCACCAGAAACTACACACCACCAGAAACTACACTCCACGAGAAACTGCACTCCACGAGAAACTACACTCCACCAGACACTACACACCACCAGAAACTACACTCCACGAGAAACTACACTACACGAGAAACTACACTCCACCAGAAACTACACTCCACCAGAAACTGCACTCCACGAGAAACTACACTCCACGAGAAACTACACTCCACGAGAAACTGCACTCCACGAGAAACTACACTCCACGAGAAACTACACTCCACCAGACACTACATACCACCAGAAACTACACTCCACGAGAAACTACACTCCACGAGAAACTACAATCCACCAGAAACTATACTCCACCAGAAACGGCATTCCACCAGAAACTACGCTCCACTATAAACTACACTCCACCAGAATCTACACTCCACCAGAAACTACACTCCACCAGAAACTACGCTCCACTAAAAACTTCACTCCACCAGAAACTACACTCCACCAGAAACTCCACTCTACCAGAAACTACACTCCACCAGAAACTCCACTCCACCAGAAACTACCCTCCACAAACTACGCTCCACTAGAAACTCCATACCACCAGAAACTCCACTCCACCAGAAATTCCATTCCACAAGAAACTACACTCCACCAGAAACTCCACTCCACTAGAAACTACACTACACTAGAAAATACACTCCACTAGAAACTCCATTCCACCAGAAACTCCACTTCACCAGAAACTACGCTCCACTAGAAACTACACTCCACTAGAAACACCATTCCACCAGAAACTACACTCCAATAGAAACTACACACCACCAGAAACACCATTCCACCAGAAACTCCACTATACTAGAAACTACACGCCACCAGACACTCCATTCCACCAGAAACTCCCCTCCACCAGATACTACATTACACTAGAAACTACACTCCACGAGAAACTACACTCCACGAGAAACTACACTCCACCAGACACTACATACCACCAGAAACTACACTGCACGAGAAACTACACTCCACGAGAAACTACAATCCACCAGAAACTACACTCCACCAGAAACGGCATTCCACCAGAAACTACGCCCCACTATAAACTACACTCCACCAGAATCTACACTCCACCAGAAACTACACTCCACCAGAAAGTACGCTCCACTAAAAACTTCACTCCACCAGAAACTACACTCCACCAGAAACTCCACTCTACCAGAAACTACACTCCACCAGAAACTCCACTCTACCAGAAACTACACTCCACCAGAAACTCCACTCCACCAGAAACTACCCTCCACAACTCCATACCACCAGATACTCCACTCCACCAGAAATTCCATTCCACAAGAAACTACACTCCACCAGAAACTCCACTCCACTAGATACTACACTACACTAGAAACTACACTCCACTAGAAACTACATTCCACCAGAAACTCCACTTCACCAGAAACTACGCTCCACTAGAAACTACACTCCACTAGAAACTACGCTCCACTAGAAACTGCATTCCACCAGAAACTACGCTCCACTAGAAACTACACTCCCACCATAATCTACAATCCACCAGAAATTACACTCCGCTAGAAACTACACTCCACCAGAGACTACACTCCACCAGAAACTACTCTCCACCAGAAACTGCACTCCACCAGAAACTACACTCCAATAGAAACTACACGCCACCATAAACTGCACTCCACCAGAAACTACACTCCACTAGAAACTACACTCCACCAGAAACTACACTCCACTAGAAACTCCACTAGAAATTCCACCCCACTAGAAACTACACTCCACCAGAAACTACACTCCACCAGATACTACACTCCACCAGAAACTCAACTGCACCAGAATCTACGCTCCATTTGAAAATGCATTCCACCAGAAACTACGCTCCACCAGAAACTACACTCCACTAGAAACTCCACTAGAAATTCCACCCCACTAGAAACTACACTCCACCAGAAACTACACTCCACCAGATACTACACTCCACTAGAAACTACACTCCACTAGACACTGCATTCCACCAGAAACTACACTCCACTACAAATTACACCCCATCAGAAACTGCATTCCACAAGAAACTACACTCCACTAGAAACTCCACTCCACCAGAAACTACACACCACCAGAAACTACATTCCACCGAAAACAACACTCAACCAGAAACTGCACTCCACCAGAAACTACACTCCACCAGAAACTATACACCACCAGAAACTACACTACACGAGAAACTGCACTCCACGAGAAACTACACTCCACCAGACACTACACACCACCAGAAACTACACTCCACGAGAAACTACACTACACGAGAAACTACACTCCACCAGAAACTACACTCCACTAGAAACTGCATTCCACCATAAATTACGCTCCACTAGAAACTGCACTCCACTAGAAACACCATTCCACCAGAAAATCCACTCCACTGGAAACTACACACACACCAGAAACACCATTCCACTAGATACACCATTCCACCAGAAACTACACTCCACTAGAAACTACACACCACCAGAAACACCATTCCACCAGAAACTACGCTCCACTAGAAACTCCACTCCACCAGAAACTACACTCCACTAGAAACTACACTCCACTAGACACTGTATTCCACCAGAAACTACACTCCACTACAAATTACACCCCATCAGAAACTGCATTCCACAAGAAACTACACTCCACTAGAAACTCCACTCCACCAGAAACTACACTCCACCAGAAACTACACTCCACCAGAAACTACACACCACCAGAAACTACACTCCACGAGAAACTGCAATCCACGAGAAACTACACTCCACCAGACACTACACACCACCAGAAACTACACTCCACGAGAAACTACACTACACGAGAAACTACACTCCACCAGAAACTACACTCCACCAGAAACTGCACTCCACGAGAAACTACACTCCACGAGAAACTACACTCCACCAGACACTACATACCACCAGAAACTACACTCCACGAGAAACTACACTCCACGAGAAACTACAATCCACCAGAAACTGCACTCCACCAGAAACGGCATTCCACCAGAAACTACGCTCCACTATAAACTACACTCCACCAGAATCTACACTCCACCAGAAACTACACTCCACCAGAAACTACGCTCCACTAAAAACTTCACTCCACCAGAAACTACACTTCACCAGAAACTCCACTCTACCAGAAACTACACTCCACCAGAAACTCCACTCTACCAGAAACTACACTCCACCAGAAACTCCACTCCACCAGAAACTACCCTCCACAAACTACGCTCCACTAGAAACTCCATACCACCAGAAACTCCACTCCACCAGAAATTCCATTCCACAAGAAACTACACTCCACCAGAAACTCCACTCCACTAGAAACTACACTACACTAGAAACTACACTCCACTAGAAACTCCATTCCACCAGAAACTCCACTTCACCAGAAACTACGCTCCACTAGAAACTACACTCCACTAGAAACTACGCTCCACTAGAAACTGCATTCCACCAGAAACTACGCTCCACTAGAAACTACACTCCACTAGAAACACCATTCCACCAGAAACTACACTCCAATAGAAACTACACACCACCAGAAACACCATTCCACCAGAAACTATGCTCCACTAGAAACCACACTCCACTAGAAACTACACTCCACTAGATACTCCATTCCACCAGAAACTCCACTCCACCAGAAACTACACTACACTAAAAACTACACTCCACCAGAAACTACACTCCACGAGAAACTACACTCCACCAGAAACTACACTCCACGAGAAACTACACTCCACGAGAAACTACACTCCACGAGAAACTACACTCCACGAGAAACTACACTCCACCAGAAACTACACTCCACCAGAAACTGCACTCCACCAGAAACTGCACTCCACAAGAAACTAAACTCCACCAGAGACTACACTCCACCAGAAACTACACTCCAATAGAAACTACACTCCACCAGAAACTGCACTCCACCAGAAACTACACTCCACTAGAAACTACACTCCACCAGAAACTACACTCCACTAGAAACTCCACTAGAAATTCCACTCCACTAGAAACTACACTCCACCAGAAACTACACTCCACCAGATACTACACTCCACCAGAAACTACGCTCCACTAGAAACTACGCTCCACCAGAAACTACACTCCACCATAATCTACACTCCACCAGAAACTACACTCCACTAGAAACTACACTCCACCAGAGACTACACTCCACCAGAAACTACTCTCCACCAGAAACTGCACTCCACCAGAAACTACACTCCAATAGAAACTACACGCCACCATAAACTGCACTCCACCAGAAACTACACTCCATTAGAAACTACACTCCACCAGAAACTACACTCCACTAGAAACTCCACTAGAAATTCCACCCCACTAGAAACTACACTCCACCAGAACCACCCCAAACACCCACAACTCCACTGCACCAGAATCTACGCTCCATTTGAAAATGCATTCCACCAGAAACTACGCTCCACTAGAAAATGCATTCCACCATAAAGTACGCTCCACTAGACACTGCACTCCACTAGAAACACCATTCCACCAGAAACTCCACTCCACTGGAAACTACACACACACCAGAAACACCATTCCACTAGATACACCATTCCACCAGAAACTACACTCCACTAGAAACTACACACCACCAGAAACACCATTCCACCAGAAACTACGCTCCACTAGAAACTCCACTCCACAAAAACACACCCACAGACACTACATACCACCAGAAACTACACTCCACTACAAACTACACCCCACCAGAAACTACAATCCACAAGAAACTACACTCCACCAGAAACTCCACTCCACCAGAAACTACGCTCCACTATAAATACACTCCACCAGAAATCTACACTCCACCAGAAAACTACACTCCACCAGAAACTACGCTCAACTAAAAACTTCACTCCACCAGAAACTACACTCCACCAGAAACTCCACTCTACCAGAAACTACACTCCACCAGAAACTCCACTCCACCAGAAACTACCCTCCACAAACTACGCTCCACTAGAAACTCCATACCACCAGAAACTCCACTCCACCAGAAATTCCATTCCACAACAAACTACACCCCACCAGAAACTCCACTCCACTAGAAACTACACTACACTAGAAACTACACTCCACTAGAAACTCCATTCCACCAGAAACTCCACTTCACCAGAAACTACGCTCCACTAGAAACTACACTCCACTAGAAACTACGCTCCACTAGAATCTGCATTCCACCAGAAACTACGCTCCACTAGAAACTACAATCCACCAGAAACTGCACTCCACCAGAAACGGCATTCCACCAGAAACTACGCTCCACTATAAACTACACTCCACCAGAATCTACACTCCACCAGAAACTACACTCCACCAGAAACTACGCTCCACTAAAAACTTCACTCCACCAGAAACTACACTCCACCAGAAACTCCACTCTACCAGAAACTACACTCCACCAGAAACTCCACTCTACCAGAAACTACACTCCACCAGAAACTCCACTCCACCAGAAACTACCCTCCACAACTCCATACCACCAGAAACTCCACTCCACCAGAAATTCCATTCCACAAGAAACTACACTCCACCAGAAACTCCACTCCACTAGAAACTACACTACACTAGAAACTACACTCCACTAGAAACTCCATTCCACCAGAAACTCCACTTCACCAGAAACTACGCTCCACTAGAAACTACACTCCACTAGAAACTACGCTCCACTAGAAACTGCATTCCACCAGAAACTACGCTCCACTAGAAACTACACTCCACTAGAAACACCATTCCACCACAAACTACACTCCAATAGAAACTACACACCACCAGAAACACCATTCCACCAGAAACTATGCTCCACTAGAACTACACTCCACTAGAAACTACACTCCACTAGATACTCCATTCCACCAGAAACTCCACTCCACCAGAAACTACACTACACTAAAAACTACACTCCACCAGAAACTACACTCCACGAGAAACTACACTCCACCAGAAACTACACTCCACGAGAAACTACACTCCACGAGAAACTACACTCCACGAGAAACTACACTCCACGAGAAACTACACTCCACCAGAAACTACACTCCACCAGAAACTGCACTCCACCAGAAACTGCACTCCACAAGAAACTAAACTCCACCAGAGACTACACTCCACCAGAAACTACACTCCAATAGAAACTACACTCCACCAGAAACTGCACTCCACCAGAAACTACACTCCACTAGAAACTACACTCCACCAGAAACTACACTCCACTAGAAACTCCACTAGAAATTCCACTCCACTAGAAACTACACTCCACCAGAAACTACACTCCACCAGATACTACACTCCACCAGAAACTACGCTCCACTAGAAACTACGCTCCACCAGAAACTACACTCCACCATAATCTACACTCCACCAGAAACTACACTCCACTAGAAACTACACTCCACCAGAGACTACACTCCACCAGAAACTACTCTCCACCAGAAACTGCACTCCACCAGAAACTACACTCCAATAGAAACTACACGCCACCATAAACTGCACTCCACCAGAAACTACACTCCATTAGAAACTACACTCCACCAGAAACTACACTCCACTAGAAACTCCACTAGAAATTCCACCCCACTAGAAACTACACTCCACCAGAACCTCCACTGCACCAGAATCTACGCTCCATTTGAAAATGCATTCCACCAGAAACTACGCTCCACTAGAAAATGCATTCCACCATAAAGTACGCTCCACTAGACACTGCACTCCACTAGAAACACCATTCCACCAGAAACTCCACTCCACTGGAAACTACACACACACCAGAAACACCATTCCACTAGATACACCATTCCACCAGAAACTACACTCCACTAGAAACTACACACCACCAGAATCACCATTCCACCAGAAACTACGCTCCACTAGAAACTCCACTCCACCAGACACTACATACCACCAGAAACTACACTCCACGAGAAACTACACTCCACGAGAAACTACAATCCACAAGAAACTACACTCCACCAGAAACTGCATTCCACCAGAAACTACGCTCCACTATAAACTACACTCCACCAGAATCTACACTCCACCAGAAACTACACTCCACCAGAAACTACGCTCAACTAAAAACTTCACTCCACCAGAAACTACACTCCACCAGAAACTCCACTCTACCAGAAACTACACTCCACCAGAAACTCCACTCCACCAGAAACTACCCTCCACAAACTACGCTCCACTAGAAACTCCATACCACCAGAAACTCCACTCCACCAGAAATTCCATTCCACAACAAACTACACCCCACCAGAAACTCCACTCCACTAGAAACTACACTACACTAGAAACTACACTCCACTAGAAACTCCATTCCACCAGAAACTCCACTTCACCAGAAACTACGCTCCACTAGAAACTACACTCCACTAGAAACTACGCTCCACTAGAATCTGCATTCCACCAGAAACTACGCTCCACTAGAAACTACACTCCACTAGAAACACCATTCCACCAGAAACTACACTCCAATAGAAACTACATACCACCAGAAACACCATTCCACCAGAAACTATGCTCCACTAGAAACTACACTCCACTAGAAACTGCATTCCACCAGAAACTACACTCCACTAGAAACTACACTCCACTAGATACTCCATTCCACCAGAAACTCCACTCCACCAGAAAGTACACTACACTAAAAACTACACTCCACCAGAAACTCCACTCCACCAGAAACTCCACTATACTAGAAACTACACTCCACCAGAAACTACATTCCACCAGAAACTCCCCTCCACCAGAAACTACATTACACTAGAAACTACACTCCACCAGAAACTACACTCAACTAGAAACTACACTCCACTAGAAACTCCATTCCACCAGAAACTACACTCCACTAGAAACTCCACTCCACCAGAAACTGCATTCCACCAGAAACTACGCTCCACTAGAAACTGCATTCCACCAGAAACTACGCTCCACTAGAAACTACACTCCACTAGAAACTACGCTCCACTAGAAAATGCATTCCACCAGAAACTACGCTCCACTAGAAACTACACTCCACTAGAAACACTATTCCACCAGAAACTACACTCCAATAGAAACTACACACCACCAGAAACTACATTGCACCAGAAACTACGCTCCACTAGAAACTACACTCCACTAGAAACTGCATTTCACCAGAAACTACACTCCACTAGAAACTACACTCCACTAGAAACTCCACTCCACCAGAAACTACACTCCACCAGAAACTACACTTCACCAGAAACTCCACTCCACGAGAAACTACACTCCACCAGACACTACACACCACCAGAAACTACACTCCACGAGAAACTACACTCCACTAGAAACTGCATTCCACCAGAAACTATGCTCCACTAGATACTCCACTGCACCAGAAACTACGCTCCATTTGAAAATGCATTCCACCAGAAACTACGCTCCACTAGAAAATGCATTCCACCATAAATTACGCTCCACTAGAAACTACACACACACCAGAAACACCATTCCACTAGATACACCATTCCACCAGAAACTACACTCCACTAGAAACTACACACCACCAGAATCACCATTCCACCAGAAACTACGCTCCACTAGAAACTCCACTCCACCAGACACTACATACCACCAGAAACTACACTCCACGAGAAACTACACTCCACGAGAAACTACAATCCACAAGAAACTACACTCCACCAGAAACTGCATTCCACCAGAAACTACGCTCCACTATAAACTACACACCACCAGAATCTACACTCCACCAGAAACTACACTCCACCAGAAACTACGCTCAACTAAAAACTTCACTCCACCAGAAACTACACTCCACCAGAAACTCCACTCTACCAGAAACTACACTCCACCAGAAACTCCACTCCACCAGAAACTACCCTCCACAAACTACGCTCCACTAGAAACTCCATACCACCAGAAACTCCACTCCACCAGAAATTCCATTCCACAACAAACTACACCCCACCAGAAACTCCACTCCACTAGAAACTACACTACACTAGAAACTACACTCCACTAGAAACTCCATTCCACCAGAAACTCCACTTCACCAGAAACTACGCTCCACTAGAAACTACACTCCACTAGAAACTACGCTCCACTAGAATCTGCATTCCACCAGAAACTACGCTCCACTAGAAACTACACTCCACTAGAAACACCATTCCACCAGAAACTACACTCCAATAGAAACTACATACCACCAGAAACACCATTCCACCAGAAACTATGCTCCACTAGAAACTACACTCCACTAGAAACTGCATTCCACCAGAAACTACACTCCACTAGAAACTACACTCCACTAGATACTCCATTCCACCAGAAACTCCACTCCACCAGAAAGTACACTACACTAAAAACTACACTCCACCAGAAACTCCACTCCACCAGAAACTCCACTATACTAGAAACTACACTCCACCAGAAACTACATTCCACCAGAAACTCCCCTCCACCAGAAACTACATTACACTAGAAACTACACTCCACCAGAAACTACACTCCACTAGAAACTACACTCCACTAGAAACTCCATTCCACCAGAAACTACACTCCACTAGAAACTCCACTCCACCAGAAACTGCATTCCACCAGAAACTACGCTCCACTAGAAACTGCATTCCACCAGAAACTACGCTCCACTAGAAACTACACTCCACTAGAAACTACGCTCCACTAGAAAATGCATTCCACCAGAAACTACGCTCCACTAGAAACTACACTCCACTAGAAACACTATTCCACCAGAAACTACACTCCAATAGAAACTACACACCACCAGAAACTACATTGCACCAGAAACTACGCTCCACTAGAAACTACACTCCACTAGAAACTCCATTCCACCAGAAACTACACTCCACCAGAAACTACACTCCACTAGAAACTACACTCCACCAGAAACTACACTCCACCAGAAACTACATTCCACCAGAAACTACACTCCACTAGAAACTACACTCCACCAGAAACACCATTCCACCAGAAACTACACTCCAATAGAAACTACACACCACCAGAAACACCATTCCACCAGAAACTATGCTCCACTAGAAACTCCACTCCACTAGAAACTGCATTCCACCAGAAACTACACTCCACTAGAAACTACACTCCACTAGAAACTCCATTCCACCAGAAACTACACTCCACCAGAAACTACACTACACTAAAAACTACACTCCACCAGAAACTACACTCCACGAGAAACTACACTCCACCAGAAACAACACTCCACGAGAAACTACACTCCACGAGAAACTACACTCCACGAGAAACTACACTCCACAAGAAACTACACTCCACCAGAAACTACACTCCACCAGAAACTGCACTCCACCAGAAACTGCACTCCACAAGAAACTAAACTCCACCAGAGACTACACTCCACCAGAAACTACACTCCAATAGAAACTACACTCCACCAGAAACTGCACTCCACCAGAAACTACACTCCACTAGAAACTACACTCCACCAGAAACTACACTCCACTAGAAACTCCACTAGAAATTCCACTCCACTAGAAACTACACTCCACCAGAAACTACACTCCACCAGATACTACACTCCACCAGAAACTACGCTCCACTAGAAACTACGCTCCACCAGAAACTACACTCCACCATAATCTACACTCCACCAGAAACTACACTCCACTATAAACTACACTCCACCAGAGACTACACTCCACCAGAAACTACTCTCCACCAGAAACTGCACTCCACCAGAAACTACACTCCAATAGAAACTACACGCCACCATAAACTGCACTCCACCAGAAACTACACTCCACTAGAAACTACACTCCACCAGAAACTACACTCCACTAGAAACTCCACTAGAAATTCCACCCCACTAGAAACTACACTCCACCAGAACCTCCACTGCACCAGAATCTACGCTCCATTTGAAAATGCATTCCACCAGAAACTACGCTCCACTAGAAAATGCATTCCACCATAAAGTACGCTCCACTAGACACTGCACTCCACTAGAAACACCATTCCACCAGAAACTCCACACACACCAGAAACACCATTCCACTAGATACACCATTCCACCAGAAACTACACTCCACTAGAAACTACACACCACCAGAATCACCATTCCACCAGAAACTACGCTCCACTAGAAACTCCACTCCACCAGACACTACATACCACCAGAAACTACACTCCACGAGAAACTACACTCCACGAGAAACTACAATCCACAAGAAACTACACTCCACCAGAAACTGCATACCACCAGAAACTCCACTCCACCAGAAATTCCATTCCACAACAAACTACACCCCACCAGAAACTCCACTCCACTAGAAACTACACTACACTAGAAACTACACTCCACTAGAAACTCCATTCCACCAGAAACTCCACTTCACCAGAAACTACGCTCCACTAGAAACTACACTCCACTAGAAACTACTCTCCACTAGAATCTGCATTCCACCAGAAACTACGCTCCACTAGAAACTACACTCCACTAGAAACACCATTCCACCAGAAACTACACTCCAATAGAAACTACATACCACCAGAAACACCATTCCACCAGAAACTATGCTCCACTAGAAATTACACTCCACTAGAAACTGCATTCCACCAGAAACTACACTCCACTAGAAACTACACTCCACTAGATACTCCATTCCACCAGAAACTCCACTCCACCAGAAAGTACACTACACTAAAAACTACACTCCACCAGAAACTCCACTCCACCAGCAACTCCACTATACTAGAAACTACACTCCACCAGAAACTACATTCCACCAGAAACTCCCCTCCACCAGAAACTACATTACACTAGAAACTACACTCCACCAGAAACTACACTCAACTAGAAACTACACTCCACTAGAAACTCCATTCCACCAGAAACTACACTCCACTAGAAACTCCACTCCACCAGAAACTGCATTCCACCAGAAACTACGCTCCACTAGAAACTGCATTCCACCAGAAACTACGCTCCACTAGAAACTACACTCCACTAGAAACTACGCTCCACTAGAAAATGCATTCCACCAGAAACTACGCTCCACTAGAAACTACACTCCACTAGAAACACTATTCCACCAGAAACTACACTCCAATAGAAACTACACACCACCAGAAACTACATTGCACCAGAAACTACGCTCCACTAGAAACTACACTCCACTAGAAACCGCATTTCACCAGAAACTACACTCCACTAGAAACTACACTCCACTAGAAACTCCACTCCACCAGAAACTACACTCCACCAGAAACTACACTCCACCAGAAACTCCACTCCACGAGAAACTACACTCCACCAGACACTACACACCACCAGAAACTACACTCCACGAGAAACTACACTCCACTAGAAACTGCATTCCACCAGAAACTATGCTCCACTAGATACTCCACTGCACCAGAAACTACGCTCCATTTGAAGATGCATTCCACCAGAAACTACGCTCCACTAGAAAATGCATTCCACCATAAATTACGCTCCACTAGAAACTGCACTCCACTAGAAACACCATTCAACCAGAAACTCCACTCCACTGGAAACTACACACACACCAGAAACACCATTCCACTAGATACACCATTCCACCAGAAACTACACTCCACTAGAAACTACACACCACTAGAAACACCATTACACCAGAAACTACGCTCCACTAGAAACTCCACTCCACCAGAAACTACACTCCACTAGAAACTACACTCCACTAGACACTGCATTCCACCAGAAACTACACTCCACTACAAATTACACCCCATCAGAAACTGCATTCCACAAGAAACTACACTCCACTAGAAACTCCAGTCCACAATAAACTACACACCACCAGAAACTACATTCCACCGAAAACAACACTCAACCAGAAACTGCACTCCACCAGAAATTACACTCCACCAGAAACTCCACTCCACGAGAAACTGCACTCCACGAGAAACTACACTCCACCAGACACTACACACCACCAGAAACTACACTCCACGAGAAACTACACTACACGTGAAACTACACTCCACCAGAAACTACACTCCACCAGAAACTGCACTCCACGAGAAACTGCACTCCACGAGAAACTACACTCCACGAGAAACTGCACTCCACGAGAAACTACACTCCACGAGAAACTACACTCCACCAGACACTACATACCACCAGAAACTACACTCCACGAGAAACTACTCTCCACGAGAAACTACAATCCACCAGAAACTACACTCCACCAGAAACAGCATTCCATCAGAAACTACGCTCCACTATAAACTACACTCCACCAGAATCTACACTCCACCAGAAACTACACTCCACCAGAAACTCCACTCCACCAGAAACTACACTCCACCAGAAACTCCACTCTACCAGAAACTACACTCCACCAGAAACTCCACTCCACCAGAAAGTACCCTCCACAATCTACGCTCCACTAGAAACTCCATACCACCAGAAACTCCACTCCACCAGAAATTCCATTCCACAAGAAACTACACTCCACCAGAAACTCCACTCCGCTAGAAACTACACTACACTAGAAACTACACTCCACTCGAAACTCCATTCCACCAGAAACTCCACTTCACCAGAAACTACGCTCCACTAGAAACTACACTCCACTAGAAACTACGCTCCACTAGAAACTGCATTCCACCAGAAACTACGCTCCACTAGAAACTCCACTCCACCAGAAACTACACTCCACTAGAAACTACACTCCACTAGACACTGCATTCCACCAGAAACTACACTCCACTACAAATTACACCCCATCAGAAACTGCATTCCACAAGAAACTACACTCCACTAGAAACTCCACTCCACAAGAAACTACACACCACCAGAAACTACATTCCACCGAAAACAACACTCAACCAGAAACTGCACTCCACCAGAAATTACACTCCACCAGAAACTCCACTCCACGAGAAACTGCACTCCACTAGAAACTACACTCCACCAGAAACTACACACCACCAGAAACTACACTCCACGAGAAACTACACTCCACGAGAAACTACACTCCACCAGAAACTACACTCCACCAGAAACTACACTCCACGAGAAACTACACTCCACGAGAAACTACACTCCACGAGAAACTACACTCCACGAGAAACTACACTCCACCAGAAACTACACACCACCAGAAACTACACTCCACCAGAAACTACACTCCACAAGAAACTAAAATCCACCAGAAACTACACTCCACCAGAAACAGCATTCCATCAGAAACTACGCTCCACTATAAACTACACTCCACCAGAATCTACACTCCACCAGAAACTACACTCCACCAGAAACTCCACTCTACCAGAAACTACACTCCACCAGAAACTCCACTCTACCAGAAACTACACTCCACCAGAAACTCCACTCCACCAGAAAATACCCTCCACAAACTACGCTCCACTAGAAACTCCATACCACCAGAAACTCCACCCACCAGAAATTCTATTCCACAAGAAACTACACTCCACCAGAAACTCCACTCCGCTAGAAACTACACTACACTAGAAACTACACTCCACTCGAAACTCCATTCCACCAGAAACTCCACTTCACCAGAAACTACGCTCCACTAGAAACTACACTCCACTAGAAACTACGCTCCACTAGAAACTGCATTCCACCAGAAACTACGCTCCACTAGAAACTACACTCCACTAGAAACACCATTCCACCACAAACTACACTCCAATAGAAACTACACACCACCAGAAACACCATTCCACCAGAAACTATGCTCCACTAGAAACTACACTCCACTAGAAACTGCATTCCACCAGAAACTACACTCCACTAGAAACTGCACTCCACTAGATACTCCATTCCACCAGAAACTCCACTCCACCAGAAACTACACTACACTAAAAACTACACTCCACCAGAAACTACACTCCACCAGAAACTCCATTCCACCAGCAACTCCACTCCACCAGAAACTCCACTATACTAGAAACTACACTCCACCAGAAACTCCATTCCACCAGAAACTCCCCTCCACCAGAAACTACATTACACTAGAAACTACACTCCATCAGAAACTACACTCCACTAGAAACTACACTCCACTAGAAACTCCACTCCACCAGAAACTACACTCCACTAGAAACTCCACTCCACCAGAAACTGCATTCCACCAGAACCTACGCTCCACTAGAAACTGCATTCCACCAGAAACTACGCTCCACTATAAACTACACTCCACTAGAAACTACGCTCCACTAGAAACTGCATTCCACCAGAAACTACGCTCCACTAGAAACTACACTCCACTAGAAACACTATTCCACCAGAAACTACACTCCAATAGAAACTACACACCACCAGAAACTACATTCCACCAGAAACTACGCTCCACTAGAAACTACACTCCACTAGAAACTGCATTCCACCAGAAACTACACTCCACTAGAAACTACACTCCACTAGAAACTCCACTCCACCAGAAACTACACTCCACCAGAAACTACACTCCACCAGAAACTCCACTCCACGAGAAACTACACTCCACCAGACACTACACACCACCAGAAACTACACTCCACGAGAAACTACACTCCACTAGAAACTGCATTCCACCAGAAACTATGCTCCACTAGAAACTCCATTCCACTAGAAAAAGTCCACTCCACCAGAAACTCCACTCCACCAGAAACTCCACACCACCAGAAACTACATTCCACCGAAAACAACACTCAACAAGAAACTACACTCCACCAGAAACATTACTTTATACATAGTTTTATTAATCTATCATATGTACGTATATTTGACCGTGTACAAAGCTGAATAAAGTGTCGGTTCTATTCATGAACTGAAACAAGCACATAATTATTCTCCTAACCGTATTCAGTTTTATATACGCTTCAGTTGTGTGGGTAAATAAATAGTACTTTTCAAATATAAAATTAAAATGAAATTACTTTGTATGCATTCAAATAATGAAAATCAATAAATAATTCAGGAAATACCGGTGTAATTCATTTCCCCAGGAGAGCCAGACAAAGTGACAGAGGCAAGTTCTCAGCATTTGTCTAGCTGAATATTAATTTTATTGGCCCATGCGCACTGATCACAGCGTCTGTGAAACAATACAATTAATACAAATCAGGCATGAAACTACTTGTCCGTTCTACGTATGATACACGAAGTGTGCGATGTGACTTTCATATTGTAAATGTTTGTGATTAAAATGGAATTTTAAATTAATTACTCATTTAACTTGAAATAATTAGATATAACCTCGCTGCTAAATGGATTGTTAGTCTTGTAAGTGTGTTTGACTTTACTTCATTGATAACAGAGCATGTTTGTAGGCAGTTTGTGCTGCATGTCACGTCAGACAACATTAAAACAATGTTAGCAGGTTTCTGGTTTTTAATAGGGGTATGTGTTTTACGTTTATTTATCGTCGCTACCGGTTGCCCATATGAGCGCCGTCTCCTGAAGAGATTAGTCATTTTAGATTTTTGGAGGATAGTGCAATGATACAGACAGAGACCCATTCCAGAGTCTCCTCTGGTTCTTTTACGTGCACGGTGTAAAGCACCGACACGAGACCTCGGTTTAAAGTCCCATCTGAAAGACTGTAAATTTTATTAGGGTTAGACGGGGGATCGAACTTGCGATACCTGGATTACCAGTCCAGCGTGTTACCACTGGACTACATCTTTTAATAGGACAATCGGCAAATACATATGTGTTGTATATGAATAACCTATCTGAATGCATACCTAAGAAGCATTTAAACCAACAAGTGTTTCTTTTTTAATTTTAAAAGCACCAATCACACATTTTGCAATATTCTATCATTTTGTCTTATTTCTAGACGACAGATATGCCACACATTTATGTATATTCGGACATGAACAGTTTCTGAGGTATTTATTAACAATAGCATATTTATTCTTGTTGATCCGGCTGGATAGGCGCGATACATTAAAGGTATGGTACGATTTACGCAATTCATCATACGTATAATTACAACATTTTGCAATGCAGCGATTCTGATTGGCTGATTGAGCCCATGTGATCGTATGGTACGATTTACGCATTTCAAAATACATATAATTACAACATTTTGCAATGCATCGATTCTGATTGAGCCCATGCGATCGTATGGTACGATTTACGCAATTCAAAATACATATAATTACAACATTTTGCAATGCATCGATTCTGATTGGCTGATTGAGCCCATATGCGATCGTATGGTACGATTTGCGCAATTCAAAATACATATAATTACAACATTTTGCAATGCAGCGATTCTGATTGGCAGATTCAGCCCATGTGATCGACATCTCATCAATATGTATATTCAGCGTACACTACTTTTTCAAGTCATCGTAAAACTTCTTCAAGAAGCTAGATTGATAATAATTTCAATGGATTAGTCATACTTTAAAGTTACAAGTCTCAATAAAAATCAATACTAAATACAGGCCATTGAATGAGCAGTATACAGCTAACACCGTTACACGAATACATATATAACCTGTTTTTATATTCTTCAAAGACGATCCTTTTATCTATGTAAATAATGTATCCATTTGATTTATTGATTGTGTGTCTCTTATCCATTCTGCGAAACAGCTGCTAATTAGTTCAACCGCGATCTGATCGAGGTTAATAACTGATATTTTAAAACATTTCTTAATTGCACATTAGTGCTTTTTTTCCATTTCAGTATTTCAAAATTTCTGGTTTTAGTAAGTATTTAATTTTCAATTAGCGACTGTTCCTCGGTTTTAATATGTAAATATAATAATATGTCGATAGACTGTGATAGTTTGATTATCTGTGATTACATTAGTCTCTTATAATTCTTTTATAATGAATGGTGTTGTACTATGCCACGATAATTTGTTGTGTATATTTTATGTATTGTACAACGATGAGACTGAAATAAAGAATAAATCTATATTATTTGTTAAAACTTCCAGTATCTGTGATAATTTTCTTACATTGTCTAAAACAAATAAATTGATCACGTTATTCACTAAGCCGACATTAATACGTATATGTGCCAAAACCTGCTTTAATATTTTACACCGTCTTAGTTCTTATCTATGTAAATAATGTGTACATTATTTTATTTGTGAACACGTTATTTGTGTGAACTATGTAAAAGCTGCTAACCCAGCCATCCATGCCTGGTCTGATCAGAGGGTGTTCTGATTTCTAATTTGCGCGATAGTGCTCCTTTTCCCTGTCAGAATCTTAAAAAAACACTATTTTAAATATTTTTAGTGTTATGATTTAATAGCGAGTTTTACATAGTTTTTAGAAAGTAAAATATCTTTTACGTATAGTAATATGCTATTGTCTCTTAATTGTTCTCATTTATAGAATGGCTATGTGGAAAGTATGTGTTATAATAATCATTGAAATATATGTACGTATGATAGAAATAAAGATTAATCGCATAAAAGATAGTTTAAACTAATCGTCATAAAAACATTCCGCTAAGCGTCTAAAAATATACGCAATACGTCATAATAAAAACCCTCCGCTATTCGTAATAAATATTTCCGGTAAAGGTCAACAGAAATATGACCCTTGAATTAACTACCGATCGTAGTTTTATTAATTTATTATGTTAAACCCTACGTCGGTGCATCAATTCCCCATTGCATTGAACGATGTGTTACTACCAATGTAAGATACACGCCTGGGCGTCAATTCCCCATTGCATTGAACGATGTGTTACTACCAATGTAAGATACACGCCGGGGCGTCAATTCCCCATTGCATTGAACAATGTGTTACTACCAATGTAAGATACACGTCGGGGCGTCAATTCCCCATTGCATTGAACAATGTGTTACTACCAATGTAAGATACACGCCGTGGCGTCAATTCCCCATTGCATTGAACAATGTGTTACTACCAATGTAAGATACACGCCGTAGCGTCAATTCCCCATTGCATTGAACAATGTGTTACTACCAATGTAAGATACACGCCGTGGCGTCAATTCCCCATTGCATTGAACGATGTGTTACTACCAATGTAAGATACACGTCGGGGCGTCAATTCCCCATTGCATTGAACGACGTGTTACTACCAATGTAAGATACACGCCGGGGCGTCAATTCCCCATTGCATTGAACGACGTGTTACTACCAATGTAAGATACACGCCGTGGCGTCAATTCACCATTGCATTGAACGACGTGTTACTACCAATGTAAGATACACGCCTGGGCGTCAATTCCACATTGCATTGAACGACGTGTTACTACCAATGTAAGATACACGCCTGGGCGTCAATTCACCATTGCATTGAACAATGTGTTACTACCAATGTAAGATACACGTCGGGGCGTCAATTCCCCATTGCATTGAACAATGTGTTACTACCAATGTAAGATACACGTCGGGGCGTCAATTCCCCATTGCATTGAACGACGTGTTACTACCAATGTAAGATACACGTCGGGGCGTCAATTCCCCATTGCATTGAACGACGTGTTACTACCAATGTAAGATACACGCCGTGGCGTCAATTCCCCATTGCATTGAACGACGTATTACTACCAATGTAAGATACACGCCGTGGCGTCAATTCCCCATTGCATTGAACGACGTGTTACTACCAATGTAAGATACACGTTTAAAAAAAAACAATAGCATATTTAGGATAACATAATAAAACGTGGAATTCGGATTCAATTGCATTACATGTGCATAATTTACAAATTCGATCATTTAAACTTTATTTATTTTACAACGATTGCGAAGCAAGTTTTAACAACTTATATTAATCACTATCATTTGCGCGTATGAAAGCTTAATGTGGTCATTCGTGTGGAAGTCGTAATAGCGCATTGGATGCGCGTTCGCTTCAGGTGCGAAAGACTCAGAGTTCGAGCCCCGCTGGAGCCGTTACGATTGTGCCTTTAGGCAATGCATTTAAATTCCACGTTGCCCCTTCTCTCCCTCGTGGCGATGGATTCCATCAGGAATGAGGTCTCGAAAGTGATTAATATAAGTTGAAAGAACTTGTTTTGCAATCGAGCTAAAATAAATGTGTATAATATAACTTATTGTAATATACTGTATATACAGTCTACATCCGTTATGTCGAATTCCGTCGGACTGAACAAAATACTTCGACATAACCGAAGTTTGACTTAACGAGTTGTAAGAACTAACATACATTTGTATTAACTAAATTCGTGTGGGAGGAACCCGGAGAAAACCCACCTGTCCGATATAGCGACCATCGTACCATCTCAATACTTCCCGGTCCGAGGATCGAACCCGGGTTACATTGGTGAGAAGCGAGCGCGCTAACCACTGCACTAATCGGACAGCCTATGTCGACGTCAACCATAAGTAATCGAAGATGGTTATATCAATATCAAGTTCCATCCCAGCCCTAACCCTTTGCCATCCCTGATGTAATCCATCGCCATGAAGGAGAGGGAAGAGGCAATGTGGAATTTCTATGGGTACAATCATAACGGCTACAGCTGGGCTCTATCTCCAGGCCATTCATAGCTCAAGTGAACATGCCACCACTGCGATATGACGACTTCGACAAGTCGCTATTATTGGATGTGTGTTTTACGTTTATTTATCGTCGCTACCGGTTACCCATATGAGCGACGCCTGCTGAAGAGATTAGTCATTTTAGATTTTTGGAGGATAGTGCAATGATACAGACAGAGACCCATTCCAGAGTCTCCTCTGGTTCTTTTACGTGCAAGGTGTAAAGCACCGACACGAGTCCTCGATTTAAAGTCCCATCTGAAAGACTGCTCATATCAGGTTCATATTGATAGCGTGGAGGTCGTGATAGCCTGTGGTAGTGCTATTCGCTTCAGGTTCATATTGGTAGCGTGGAGGTCGTGATAGCCTGTGGTAATGCTATTCGCTTCAGGTTCATATTGATAACCTTCGTGTAATTATATTTTCTCCTCGTTACAGGGATACGTTACAAGGCTACGTTACCGGGATACGTTACAAGGCTACGTTACCGGGATACGTTACAAGGCTACGCTACCGGCATACGTTACAGGGCTACGCTACCGGGATACGTTACAAGGCTACGCTACCGGGATACGTTACCGGGATACGTTACAGGGATACGCTACCGGGATACGTTACAAGGCTACGTTACCGGGATACGCTACCGGGATACGTTACAGGGATACGCTACCGGGATACATTACAGGGAAACGGCACCGGGATACGTTACAAGGCTACGTTACCGGCATAGGTTACCAGAATACGTTATTTGCTTGTGAGACTGGATCTTAGGTTCGTATATTGGTGTGGTGTTGGGAGACAACGGGTGGAGTCGTGAGATACATGTATCAATCTAAGCAATATCTTCTTATTATAAATTTGTCGTTATTTTCTGATTCTTTAAAGCGACATTACATCGCAAAAAGCAAATAAAATGCATTTTTTCACTTATAAATGTACTGCTACTACAAATTCGTCCGAATACATTTGAACACTAATATTGAATCAATAAACAGTTCTTTGTGGATTTAAAGTAGGATTTCATACAACAGTCATCCATGCTCCTGAATTGACATGTGTTTGTCATCGGATTCAATACTAAACGCGAGATAGTGTCGTTTACAGATCATTTAACTAAGAATAGTCTACAAATAAACAGGCACACATGTGAGCTATAACGGTAAATCTGTACCATAAATCGTGTTATTCAGGATATACACTAGTTGTATTACGCATGGATGTTTACATTATTTTGTTATGTCAACAAACTGCGTATACGACGTTTGTTTATTAGTTGAAATACTCAGTATTTGAGACAAATATTTGGAAAATAATTATACCATATAATAGTTAAATACATTCTGTAGAAATTTGTATTTTCACTGATGTATTGTCGCTTTAAGTGATTTTTATATACATTCGATTTTGCGTACACGTTTGAAGAAAGAAAATCAGTCATTTAATTTAATCAAACGTTAGCTGGACTATCTGGTACGGGCCGTTGTCTAATGTTGTTAAAACTTGTGGCCCAAACCATTTGTATGTTCATGCTATGTATTGTATGTTCATGCTATGTATTGTATGTTCATGCTATGTATTGTATGTTCATGCTATGTATTGTATGTTCATGCTATGCATTGTATGTTCATGCTATGTATTGTATGTTCATGCTATGTATTGTATGTTCATGCTATGTATTGTATGTTCATGCTATGTATTGTATGTTCATGCTATGTATTGTATGTTCATGCTATGTATTGTATGTTCATGCTTCATGCTATGTATTGTATGTTCATGCTATGTATTGTATGATCATGCTATAACACAATGTATTGTATGTTCATGCTATGATTGTATGTTATGTAGTATTGTATGTTCATGCTATGTATTGTATGTTCATGCTATGTATTGTATGTTCATGCTATGTATTGTATGTTCATGCTATGTATTGTATGTTCATGCTATGTATTGTATGTTCATGCTATGTATTGTATGTTCATGCTATGTATTGTATGTTCATGCTATGTATTGTATGTTCATGCTATGTATTGTATGTTCATGCTATGTATTGTATGTTCATGCATATGTATTGTATGTTCATGCTATGTATTGTATGTTCATGCTATGTATTGTATGTTCATGCTATGTATTGTATGTTCATGCTATGTATTGTATGTTCATGCTATGTATTGTATGTTCATGCTATGTATTGTATGTTCATGCTATGTATTGTATGTTCATGCTATGTATTGTATGTTCATGCTATGTATTGTATGTTCATGCTATGTATTGTATGTTCATGCTATGTATTGTATGTTCATGCTATGTATTGTATGTTCATGCTATGTATTGTATGTTCATGCTATGTATTGTATGTTCATGCTATGTATTGTATGTTCATGCTATGTATTGTATGTTCATGCTATGTATTGTATATGTACGTGTATGACGTGATTGAACAAGAAGTGTGAATGGTGGTAAGCCACCAAAAATGGTGATAAAACTGGAATTAAAAGTGTTTATTGGATATTGTTTGATGTAAATTTATACTGGAATACTCGTGAATTTCAGCTTCAGACGTTTGTTGACTTTGATTTTCATTTTCCCATTCGGAATTACCGCAAACAAGGCGTAAACAGAAAACAATAGAAAGGGACTAATTTATTCACCTATTATTTCGTTTACAAGCCTGTGGGGCGTATAGCATAGATCTGGATTATATTCTGACAGTTTAAGAAACTTGCACATCATTGTATACATTTGTGATCGTGTGCTTCTGGCTATACTTTGTAACAAAAACTAGATAACCTTGGGATTACCATACTTTATCAGCCAGGCTATTCAGTGTTATTGATCATGGAGTTTGAACCGTTATCAAGAGATGACAATACAGATGTCAAAGTACCTGTCTCTTCGTGTGCTGCTACACTTAACAGGGATACACCATTAAACACCGATGGCGCCGGCAGCACTGTCTGCTCTGGTGTAGATAATGACAATATAGAATATAATCGTCTCGTCACCATGTTCCGTGACATTCCGAGTGAGTTATTTATAACTCGTGTTCTTAAAGACTATGCCAGCTGCGAGCCCGATTTAAACAAAACGAGAGAAATGCTATTTGTAATGGTCCGTGGAAACGATGATTTTCCATACGGACTTCAGGCGGAATTGAAACGGCGTATCTCCAGAACGAATGGAGAGCCGGCCGTTGTGAAGCTAACTCACGATATACATATCTTAATGTCTGTGCTGGAAGGAGATGACTTTACGCTGCTTAAAGACTTATTGAGAGTTAAAAACCGCCCCCTCAACGGCTATTCACGCCGTCAACGCCATCATCCACGCTTCCGGCTGGTCAACCTACACCGAGAGCGCGCACCAGCTACGCAGCTGGTACTTCTGGTACATGCCAGTGTTCCAATGACGTTACCATCATGAAAGATACGATATCAACATTACAAGGAGACTTGTTATTGCTCAAACAGTCGACTGCTGCGGTTGAAAAATTTAGGTCTGACCAGATGACTGAATTAAAGGAAACAGTTA
The DNA here is from genome assembly GCA_014843695.1 of Archivesica marissinica. Lineage (NCBI taxonomy): Eukaryota > Metazoa > Mollusca > Bivalvia > Venerida > Vesicomyidae > Archivesica > Archivesica marissinica. Next base: position 72,454 of record JABXNX010000036.1, read on the forward strand.
TTGCTGTTAAGCACGAACTTTCATGCTACAGGGACAAACTAATTGGTGAAGTAGTGTCTATCAATGAGTCTCTTAAGTCTATACCCGCTGCTAGTGTGTCTATTACCAACAGAGTCAAAGAACTGGAATCCGCAGCAAGATGTCACATCATCTTGTATTGCTGAATTTGATCCCATGGAACCTCAGAAGATGACTTAAATTTCGGTAACCTCTCTATGCCGGAAGTTTCTGATGGGGCTCAGATAGAATCAGTAGATGCTGACGTCATTGAAACATTTTTAACATTTTTATCTGCCAAATCGAGTGATTGTAGTACTCAGTGTGATTTTAAACCCTTATTGCGTGATGTCGGTACGCAGTGCGAGGTTTCTTTACAGACAAATAATTCTTCTGCAAACGCATCGCAATCTGTTAGAAAAGGCAAAGGCAGTCGTGGGAATATTAACCCTTCAAACCCTAGGCGTGCTAATGCTAATAGTGGCTGGGAAAAAACTCAGATTAGTCAGGTGACATTTTCCGACATCATTGCTGAGATTGGAACTCCTTCTCAACCCCGTACACACGGTATTCCCGTTCGAGTTACGGAGCGAAGCCGATCACAAGACGATGCTGTTTCCAATGATGAGTTTAATGGTCAAATAAAACGAAAACCACAGCGATACTTTGTGAATGGCTTCAAAAACACAATAACTGATTTTAAAATTGCCAAGTATGTGTCAATCCGAGGTCTGAAGGAAACCATGGTTCGTATTTTCCCTAAAAGACGGGTCCCCGATGAAGTTATTATTCGTCTGAACATAGAGTCTGACGATAATTGCTCCCTTGTAGAAGGTCCTGACTTCTGGCCGAATGGAGTTATGTAGTAAATGGCTTTCGCGCAGTGAGCTTGTAAAGTCACATAAAACTAGCGAGATGGCGCCACGTTTTAGTAGGCGCAACTCAGATTGTTCTACCCCTACCCACAGTAATGCGCTTGGCTTCAGTCGTGTAAATGTCGGATATCCACATTCGGATTACAACATTTACTCGCATCTATATAGTCTTGACTAGGTGTCACGATCTGAATTAAAATGTACAAGTGACAAGATAAAACTCGTTTCTGTCAATTTATGGCCAACATAAACTTAAATATATCATCCTGGAATGTTTCCGGGTTAATGTGTAGCTGTAGCTATTTATGTGACATGCTTAGTACACACTCTATAGATATATGTGGTATAGTTGAACACTGGTTATTTGAGAATAACATGTATATCTTGAACTCGATTCATAGTAAATATAAAGCTCATGGAGTATCCGACAAGTCATTATTAATGCCAAGCAAACGTAAAGTAGGGAAAGCCGGTGTGGCAATAATGTGGCATGTTAAACATGATAGATTTATCACACCCTTAGTTACTGATGATGATAGGATTGTTGGCATACAATTACAGTATTCCAAGGATCAGTATCTGTTTTTATTTCAAGTTTATCTACCATGTAAAAATCATTCTATACATGTATTTAGGGATTATATTGACAAATTATACAATTTATGGAGTTTATATAATGAATCTGGAACTGTGATGTTTTTAGGTGATCTAAATTCTACATGTAATGGGTTGAGAACAGACAGTAGAGACATGTACCTTACTCAATTCTTAGTTGACAACAATTTAGTTGCAGTTAATTCTCTTGACCTATGTGTAGGCGCAAAAAGTACCATTGTGTCGTATGACGACATATTTGAAACGTTCATTGACTATATACTATTGCCGGTTGAGAAAATGTACTGTGTAAAGACATGTGAAATAGTTGATGATCATTCTCTCAATGTGTCACGACATAGACCTATTATCTGTTGTTTGTTGTTACCAGTTGACAATGTTCAGAGCTCTGATACATGTACCTCTCAGCTAAATTCTGCTAACATGATAAACTGGAGACGTGTAACAGACGCAGAAATCGAGCTGTATACGCATAGCATGGACACTAGTGAATACTTACAATCCCTGAATGATATGTGCATACAAACGAATTCCGATATCGACCGTTTGTACGAAAATATAGTGCACTGTGTTACACACATTTCAGCATCTTCCTTCAAAAAGCGAAAATTTAGGCAGTTTTTAAAGCCATACTGGTCTCCGCAACTTACGAGGTTGAGCAAACATGTGAAAAATCTCCGCTGGAAATGGGTTCTAGATGGAAAACCTCGTTCATATGTGTACCAGTCTTACGCAGATTACAAAAATTCCAAACGTGAATTTCGTAGATGCCACAGATACCATGTTCTACACTATTTTCAGCGGCAAGATGATGAACTAGACAAAACTGCCGAACTTGATAATAGTGATTTCTGGAAACTTATTAAAAGTAAGAAACATGTGCAAGGTAAATTGCAAAGTTCTGAACTTAAATTTAACGGTGCCGTGTATAGAGATCCCGAGGCTATCACGACTCAGTGGAAACATTATTTTACTGATTTATATTCGTCTTCAAACGAAGAGTGTTACGATGCACGTTGGAAAGATGTTATCGATGCGCGCATACATGAACTAACATCACTTTCACCAGTTGCTCACAACGTAAACTTCACGCGAATATACAGTGGTAATGTCGAAAACGGAGTTCAGAATTGCCGAAAAGGGAAAAGCTGTGGTATTGATATCGTTTACTAGGAACATCTAATATATGGTGGTGTACAATTGGTTAATATACTTGCGAAATTATATACGGCAATGTTATACTTTGGTTATGTGCCAGTAGACATGAATAAAGCTGTCATTGTTACACTGCACAAAGGTGGCCGAAAGCGTAAAGACGACCCCAATAATTACAGGGCTATTTCCTTGATGTCTGTGTTGCTGAAATTGTATGAAACTGTGTTGCTAGATCGATCTGAAAACTGCATATTAAACTCTTTAAGTAAGCAACAAGGAGGCTTTCAGAAACAGTTAGGTTGTCTCATGCCGTCATTCATGCTGAAAGAATCCATTCTTTATGCGAAGGAACACAAAGGTAAAGTCTTTGTTTGTTTCTTAGATGCCCGCCAGGCGTTCGACAGAGTCTGGCACCAAGGCCTGCTTTACAAACTATCCGAGACAGGAGTTGAACCTTACATATTTCATGCTTTTCTCAACATGTATTCGTCAATGCAAAGTTGTTTGCGCAATCAAGGATACCTATCCGACTGGTTTAAGTTATCGCAGGGCACGAGACAAGGCGGGCGTAGCTCTCCGTTACTGTACCTCCTCTTTATAAATGGACTAATACTTGAACTTGAGTCTAGTAACCTCGGTATTTGTGTGTACAACATGAACATCTTAAGCCCTACTGTAGCTGACGACATGCTTCTAATTTCATTCTCGAAACACGGACTTGAAGATATGTTGTCTATCTGTCACAACTACGCAAATAAATGGCGTTATGCATACAATCCAACCAATTGCTTTGAGTCTCCTGGGTGTCCTACCTATAGAAACTGAAATAAACTATAGAAAACTCCAATTCCTAGGACAGGTGTGTAGATTGCCTTGGATTTATTTAGCAAAACAGATGTTTATACAGAGACTTGTACATTACATCAATGATGAAAGGCAGGTACTTGGCTACATCCCTGATATCTTTAAACTGTTACATCAGTACAATCTTGCAGACTACCTGATAAGGTATAGCATGTCTGGAATATTCCCATCGAAACATGAGTGGAAGTCTATTCTTGTCAGACATGTCTACAAGCATGACTTCTCAACAATACTAGATCGTGTTATATGCAATAGTGAAGTCGTGGGTGTTGAGAATATTATGAATTTCAACAAACCCTGCTTGTTCTGGACCTTGGGAGCAGTGAGCCCAGAACTGAAATACCAGTGCAGATGTGCGGTAGAAACAATTGCCAAATGCAATTCTCTGGTAGAAAATGTGATTATACACAAGATTTTCTTTTGTGCACACAATATCCGTTTACGAAATGTTTTATGGAAGCAGATATTACAAGTTGCTGGTTTTCAGTGTTACCTTCTTATGATCAGTGAACGGCCAGTACAACAAGTGTTTGATATGTTAACAGGTCTTTATACATATCCAATTAGTGGTGAGAGCTCTGAAGCTTTACAATTACAGTGTCTTAAAATAAGCTATAGAATGCTCATGTAACCATAACTATATGTGTGTATACATTTAGTGTATTGCATCTTTGCTGAATGGCATAGCCATCAGATACATTAACTCCCTACGAACTTTTTGTGTTTCGTTTCGGCAAGATTGCTCACTGTGGGATTGTTCGTATCACATGTTTGCCATGCCTTTTCAACTTCACCGATTATATGTATATACAATATACCACTTTAATATTAGTGTGGGAACTTTCATCCTCAGTTTTAGTATGAATGGCATCGCATTCAGATCATGCCAGGACATACACGGACTAGTTGGCACATATGATTGATTCATACATAATTATATTGTATATACATGAACGTGTTGATAATATAATTTACATAACGAATATACCCCCTCACATTCAATTGGAGAGAGTATTTAAGGGTCATCGTGTGGTCTGTCGGACGGAATATTGTGTCTTCGCTACATCTAACTTGCTATCTTTGTCCGCACATGTGTTCATATGCTTCGTTTAGCCGGTGCCAGGGGAAAATGTATGATAATTATCTATCTAAACTGTAAATAAATTATAAATTGTACTTGTATATAACAATGTATGTATGATATAATTGTAATACTGTTATTGTAAATTTGTATACATTCTGAACTTGTATTTTTTGAATTTGTATCAAATGCTCATCTATATGGTGTAACGAATATATATACTATTGATTTGCAATAAAATATGGTTAAGTAAAAATTGACAATAATGCTGTCAATGTACATTCGGTGAAATATAATTCTGGTACGGGCCGTTGTCTAATGTTGTTAAAACTTGTGGCCCAAACCATTTGTATTGTCATGCTATGTATTGTATCTTTATGTGTATGACTTAATGTACTATTGATTTGCAATACAATATGGTTAAATCACAGGAATACATTGGAGGGGTGCGATACAGGGATACGCTGCAGGGATACATTGGAGGGATGCGTTACAGGGATACGCTGCAGGGGTACATTGGAGCGATGCGTACGATGGCACTAATTCTAGTAGCAGCAGTTCTGCCGGCGGCAGTTGGACAATGTAAGTTTAATAACCGTGTTGACGGACACAGTTATGAGTAGCAAAGATGGTGGGAGCACATGCAGCAAAGCGAAGAGCATGCTCATTGACCCCAGTCAAAATGGCGGCATATACGATTCAAAATGTGGGCATATCCGGTTCCGGTAAAAATTGAGGCTATTTTACATATTTGATCCGTTTGAATCTTATATTTGACTTAAAACATACACTTATATATCAAGATATTACTAATTAAGTGTTATTTTCGTACATTTACGCGTAGGATTTAATATAATACTCTGAAAGTAGTCCACTATTATTAATAATGGACTGCAGGTACACATTTATGACGTCACGGCAATGTTTTATATTCATACAAATTTATATTAGCTCGATTGCGAAAGTTATTTCAACTTATATAAATCACTCTCGAGACCTCATTCCTGATGGAATCCATCGCCACGAGGGAGAGAGAAGAGGCAATGTGGAATTTAAATGCCGTGCCTAAGGAAACAATCGTAACGGCTCCAGTGGGGCTCGAACTCCGGACCTTTCGCACATGAAGCGAACGCGCATCCAGTGCGCTATCACGACTTCCACATGTTTTACATTGTGATATGGAATTGAAATTGTTATCCTCATTGTGGAAAAAGTTGCAATAAAATATTATTAAATTAAAAATTAAAACAATCAAGCATTGGTTACTAATAAATACAAGCACGGGTATTTGTATCTTTCTATAGTGTATCTCGCTTCTTGTATATTTCTCTTGTATTGCTATTGTATCTTTATCTTGTATCTCTCGTTAATATCTTGTGTTTCTCTCTCTCTTGTATCTATCTTGTATCTCTCTTGTATCTTTCTCTTATACATATCTTGTATCTCTATTATATCTATCTTGTATCTTTCTCTTGTATCTCTCTTGTATCACTCTTGTATCTCTCTTGTATCTCGCTTGTATCTATATTGTATCTCTTTTGTATCGCTCTTGTATCTAGCTTGTATATCTGTTGTATCTCTCTCTTGTATCTATATTGTATCTTTCTCTTGTATCTATCTTGTATCTCTCTTGTATATTTCTCTTGTATCTCTCTTGTATCTATTTTGTATCTATATTGTATCTTTCTCTTGCATCGCTCTTGTATCTCTCTTGCATCTCTCTTATATCTATCTTGTATCTTTCTCTTGTATCTCATATCTCTTGTATCTCTCTTGTATCTCTCTTGTATATATCTTGTATCTCTCTTGCATCGCTCTTGTATCTCTCTTGTATCTCTTTTGTATCTCTATTGTTTTTCATATCTCTTGTATCTCTCTTGTATCTCTCTTGTATCTCTCTTGCATCGCTCTTGTATATCTCGTGTATGTCTCTTGTATCTCTATTGTATATCATACCTCTTGTATCTCTCTTGTATCTCGCTTGTATCGCTCTTGTATATCTCGTGTATCTCTCTTGTATCTATCCTGTATCTATCTTGTATCTCTCTCTCTCTCTTATCTCTCTTGTATCTGGCTTGTATCTCGCTTGTATCTCTCTTGTTTCTCTCTTGTATCGCTCTTGTATAACGATATGTTGTCGTTTTGTCTGTGTTTATGACTCTGCTGAAATACATAATTACAAATTAGAAGATATTGAATAATTGAATTTGAAATATTCATTTGTTGTTTTCCACACATACCTTGTTCATCTTGTGCTGACGTTCTAATTGTAATAATCGTGCTAATTGAACAGAAATAATTCAATAATGATCGTAGATATAGTCATCCATCGACGTAATCAATGATGCAGGCTGTGTTCCATCATGTAAGCACGTGATCGTATCGCATCGTGGCATAATGTTTAACGTATTGGTGACGTTATATGGTCCGCAGGGTGTGATCCGCAGGGTGAGATCCACAGAGCGTGTATGTATTTGTCTGATATTGGTGTTATGATTACTTGCGGAAGATCGATGGTTCTATCCGGGTGCTGGTTCGTTCGGAGTGGATCTAAGCTGTTGTGCAATTTACCTCCCCCCCTCCACCCCCCAGAACAATAGCATAGTTACTTACCGGAGGATAATTTGCTTACGAACTAGTGTACACTTGTCAACAGAGCTACGTACACTGTGTGTTTTACGTTTATTTATCGTCGCTACCGGTTGCCCATATGAGCGACGCCTCCTGAAGAGATTAGTCAGTTTAGATTGTTGGAGGATAGTGCAATGATACAGACAATAGAGACCCATTCCAGAATCTCATCTGGTTCTTTTACGTGCACGGTGTAAAGCACCGACACGAGACATCGGTTTAACCTCTCATCTGAAAGATTGTTAATTTTATTAGGGTTAGACGGGGGATCGAACCTGCGATCCCTGGATTACCAGTCCAGCGTGTTACCACTGTTACTACATATCCGTTTGTAGCTAAGTACACACCCAGTAACTTGCTATTCATTTCGCAAAATAATGAAAGGAATCTTATACAAATGGAAATAGTTGTTTTATTTTATAAATTTAAAGTAAATAACTATTAAATAATCAATTTCTAATTACAAAATGTATATAATAATAGAACATTATTCAATAAAATCGCACCTGTCGTATGGACATGCCGGCGTCTAGCAGACCAATGGCACGACCTCGTTCTTGTAGCGTCATCCGCGCCATCTTGCCAAAATGTTTTTATGTCTTTTTTTTTCGAAACCGGTTTCTTAAATATACATGACCTACATTGAAGAGATTGCCACACCTGCGAGCGGTGCACGAGAAATCGGATGTTTCGGGCATTTTCGTTACGGCTCAGCGGGTTTGAGAACATAGGTCAGTGTTCCAATAGTTGAAGTAAAACTGACTCGAGACTAAAATATTACACACTTTTAATTGAATATAGGTTGTTATTTCTTCAAATTATTCAATGTCTAAAAGTGTGTACTTAGCTCTGTTGACAAGTGTACATCAGCACACCTGTGCACTTGCATTAGAGGTACAATTCTTTATCTCCTTTTAGATAAAAATGTAAGCAAGTTTGGTATTCCGTTAAAACATTGCCAAAAAACAGGTACGTTAATTTTAACAGGTACGAAATTTGCCTATGTTTGCACAGATTCTTTTTGATTTCAGTATGCAGGTTGGTTTTCATTAATACTAGCAGCGCAGAATAAACGAGATTATATAATTACAGTCTACATCCGTTATGTCAAAGTCGGTTATGTCGAATTATCCGGTTATCTCGAAGTCTGATCAAAGTCCCGTTTCAGACACTATCATGTTACATATAACTGGCTCCGTTTATATAGAATTTCGTTACGTTAAACTTCGGTTATGTCGAAGTATTTTGTTCGTTCCGGCGGAATTCGACATAACGGGTGTAGACTGTATATCAACTATATTTTCAATTATTTTGACACGATCATTACCACTGTAACTGTTCCTTTTAGGTTCCGCGACCCATCCACCAGAGGGCACTTCAAACATCAGACCTTTAACTCCCTGTAACTGTTTGTATCCGTACATCTATTTCAGTTGAAACAATTTTGTTTTCAAAGTACGCGACACATGATCATTTACAAAGGCACTGACAGAAAGCTAACCAGCTGTCTTCTCTTAATTTTCAGTTGATAATCCATATGTAGTACTTGGCACTGGTAAGTCTTTTATTTACATTTTTCACCGGAAGTGATTTCATTTTCACGTCACCATATTTAAAAAAATGTTTCTACTGTTTCTTAAATGTATTGTATTTGTTTATATATGTATATCTGTAACATGTTTTGAGATGTCTTTGCCATATTTCTATCATTGTAAATGGCCAAAGGCAATATAGTTGCTGATTATGCCAATCAATTTGAAACTTGAAACTTGTTGAAATCGAAGGTTAGAACTAGATAACTCGTATATAGTCATCTGAATTGTTCAGTTCGGAGAAATGTATAACTAGCAGCCTAATTATATTGGTTTAGTATTGTTGATTTGTGCCATATTTAATCATATATATTTGTATCGCGTATCAACAAGCTTTAACAACTTATATTAACCACTCTCGTTGGCACAAATGAGAGCGTAAATGTAGTCTTTCGGAGTACCCGGAGAAAACCCACATGTCCGATCTGGCGGTCTCCATCTCACATACTTCCCGGTCCGGGGATCGAACTGGGTTAATAATGGACAGCCAGTACAAAGGTATGACGTCATGACAGTGTTTTAATGTTTAATATAAGTTGTAATACCTTGTTTGGCAATCTAGCTAAAATAAATGTGTATAAACTAAGCTTGTGTAATTATAGGCGGATCCTTTGATGCACAGAACTCTGCGAGTCAACTAAGCTCTGCAAGTACGATAAGCAGGCTCGTCATATCCGGAGATAGCGTGCTAGATGCTCCAGAAACATCGATCATTACCGACAGTAAGTGTATATACCCGGAGTTTATGATTGCATAGTGTATATACCCGGAGAGTTTATGACTGCATAGTGTATATACCCGGAGTTTATGATTGCATAGTGTATATACCCGGATAGTTTATGACTGCATAGGGTATATACCCGGATAGTTTATGACTGTATAGTGTATTTACCCGGATAGTTTATGACTGTATAGTGTATTTACCCGGATAGTTTATGACTGCATAGTGTATTTACCCGGATAGTTTATGACTGTATAGTGTATATACCCGGAGTTTATGACTGCATAGTGTATATACCCGGAGTTTATGACTGCATAGTGTATATACCCGGATAGTTTATGACTGCATATTGTATATATCCGGAGTTTATGACTGCATAGTGTATATATCCGGGTGGATTATGACTGCATAGTGTATATACCCGGATAGTTTATGACTGCATAGTGTATATACCCGGAGAGTTTATGACTGTATAGTGTATATACCCGGAGAGTTTATGACTGTATATTGTATATACCTGGAGTTTATGACTGCATAGTGTATATACCCGGATAGTTTATGACTGTATAGTGTATATACCTGGAGTTTATGACTGCATAGTGTACATACCCGGAGAGTTTATGACTGTATAGTGTATATACCCTGAGAGTTTATGACTGCATAGTGTATATACCCGGAGAGTTTATGACTGTATAGTGTATATACCCGGAGTTTATGACTGCATAGTGTATATACCCTGATAGTTTATGACTGCATAGTGTATATACCCTGAGTGTTTATGACTGTATAGTGTATATACCCGGGGTTTATGACTGCATAGTGTATATACCCGGGGTTTATGACTGCATAGTGTATATACACTGAGAGTTTATGACTATTTAGTGTATATACCCGGATAGTTTATGACTGTATAGTGTATATACCCGGAGAGTTTATGACTGCATAGTGTATATACCCGGAGAGTTTATGACTGTATAGTGTATATACCCGGAGAGTTTATGATTGCATAGTGTATATAACCTGAGAGTTTATGACTGTATAGTGTATATACCCGGAGAGTTTATGACTGCATAGTGTATATACCCGGAGGGATTATGACTGTATAGTGTATATACCCGGAGTTTATGACTGTATAGTGTATATACCCGGAGTTTATGACTGTATAGTGTATATACCCGGAGTTTATGACTGTATAGTGTATATACCCGGAGAGGTTATGACTGTATAGTGTATATACCCGGAGTTTATGACTGTATAGTGTATATACCCGGAGTTTATGACTGTATAGTGTACATACCCGGAGTTTATGACTGTATAGTGTATATACCCGGAGTTTATGACTGCATAGTGTATATACCCGGATAGTTTATGACTGCATAGTGTATATACCCGGAGAGTTTATGACTATAGTGTATATACCCGGAGAGTTTATGATTGCATAGTGTATATTATACCCTGAGAGTTTATGAATGTATAGTGTATATACCCGGATAGTTTATGACTGCATAGTGTATATACCCGGAGTTTATGACTGTATAGTGTATATACCCGGAGTTTATGACTGTATAGTGTATATACCCGGAGTTTATGACTGCATAGTGTATATACCCGGATAGTTTATGACTGCATAGTGTATATACCCGGAGAGTTTATGACTATAGTGTATATACCCGGAGAGTTTATGATTGCATAGTGTATATTATACCCTGAGAGTTTATGAATGTATAGTGTATATACCCGGATAGTTTATGACTGTATAGTGTATATACCCGGAGTTTATGACTGTATAGTGTATATACCCGGAGTTTATGACTGTATAGTGTATATACTCGGATAGTTTATGAATGTATAGTGTATATACCCGGATAGTTTATGAATGTATAGTGTATATACCCGGAGGGATTATGACTGCATTGTGTATATACCCGGAGGGATTATGACTGCATTGTGTATATACCCGGAGTTTATGACTGCATAGTGTATATACCCGGAGAGTTTATGACTGCATAGTGTATATACCCGGAGTTTATGACTGCATAGTATGCATACGTTTATTTATCGTCGTTACCGGTTGCCCATATGAGCGACACCTGAAGAGATTAGTCAGTTTAGAGTTTTGGAGGATAGTGCAATGATACAGACAGAGACCCATTCCAGAGTTTCCTCTGGTTATTTTACGTGCATGGTGTAAAGCACCGACATGAGAACTCGGTTTAACGTCCCATCTGAAAAACTGTTAATTTTATTAGGGTCAGAAGGGGATCGAACCTGCGATCCCTGGATTACCAGGCCAGCGTGTTACTGGACTACAGATCCGTCTGTGTTTGTCTGGTTTGCAGCCCCAGCTAATTCATTGCTTAGCAATTAGTTATCCCAGTTCACACATTGCACTTCCTTCACCAATAACAACCTGAGATTCTCCATATGAATTCAGCGATCGGAGCCACCTTGCACACCTAACACAATCAGACACAACAACACAACATATCGGCTGTCCGATTAGCGCAGTGGTTAGCGCGCTCGCTTCTCACCAATACAATCCGTGTTCGATCCTCGGACTGGGAAGAATGTGAGATGGTACGGTAGTCGCCAGATCGGACAGGTGCGTTTTCTCCGGGTACTCCGCTTTCCTCCCATACGAATGACTAATACGCTTTATTCTATTCTTTGATTTTGTGTGCATGTATTGTTTTGTGAATGTATATAGTGGAATAAATATGTTTAAACCAAATACGCTTTCATCCGCGCCAACGAGAGTGATTAAAGCGACATTGCATCACAAAAAGCAAATAAAATGCATTGTTCACGTATAAATGCATTGATACTACAAATTCTTCCGAATACATTCGAACACTAACATTGAATCAATAAACAGTGTTTTTTTTAATTGAAAATATGATTTCATATAACGACCATCCATGCTCCTGAATTGACGTTTGTTTGTCATCGGAGTCAATAATAAACGCGAGATAATGTCGTTTAGAGATAATTTAACTAAGAATAGTCTACAAATAAATAGGCACACATGTGAGATATAACGGTAAATCTGTAGTATAAATCGTGGTATTCAGGATACACTAGTTGTATTACGCATGGATGTTTACATTATTTTGTTATGTCAACAAACCGCGTATACGACGTTTGTTTATTAGTTGAAATAATCAGTATTTGAGGCAAATATTTTGAAAACAATTATACCATATAATAGGAAAATACATTCTGTAGAAAGTAGTGTTTTGACTGATTTAGTGTCGCTTTAATGTAAGTTGTTAGAACTTGCTTCGTTGTAATTTAAATAAAGTTTAAACTTTTTTAAAGCGTTTATCTTACCTTTGTAGTAACACATCGCTCGACGCCCCGGTGGTGGAATTGACGCCCCCCCCGACTTAGGGTTTAACACACGATCGGCAGTTAATTCAAGAGTCATATTTATTTACAAAACATATATTTCATATTTGTATACCAGGATACAAATGCAAGAACTACGACATGACCTTCGCCGTAGCTGACCCCGATGACAAGCCCAAAACTGTGACATTGACAATTAAAATCCAAGGAGACGTAAAGAAAAAAGATAAACCTAAATGTACGATACACTGGAACGATGAATCGATAGACGAGGACAAGGATGTAGGTACACCTGTTGATATCGATCACACCTATTCATATGTAAGTACTTCAACTAAATGTGTCCCCAGGTCTCTCCTCCATAACATGCACGTCGTGGCCTAGGCGCAGCTCACAGCAGAAATATGGGCCAAGGACTTCGCTGACGGACCAGCAGAAGTAGCGTGACTCTACACGAGTATAAACTGTGTAACTTACCTACTTGACGAGACAGAAATGCTCGGTGCTGGTAACGGCGGATAGCCGGCTCCTTCAAGGAGACGGTTCTCCTTCAAGGAAGACGGTGTGACACTGATTTCTTCTAGATGACCCCAGCGAAGAAACCCGAACCATTATTGCTGCTGTGAGCTGACAAATCGTGTAGGATGTGGCCCTTAAAGGGACCCCTTCGAAAGATAGGATACAATATTTGTCACCCTGAGAAGAACGCAGATTTCTTTCCAGATGTCAACATAAACAACAGTTGTTAACAGTCTTTCAAATGGGACTTTAAACCGATGTCTCATGTCGGTGCTTTATACCGTACACGAAAAAGAACCAGAGGAGACTCTGGAATGGGTCTCTGTCTGTATCATTGCACTATCCTCCAAAAATCTAAAATAACTATTTTCTTCAGGAGGCGTCGCTCATATGGGCAACCGGTAGCGACGATAAATAAACGTAAGACACACACTCACCAAATGTGTCAAAAAGTGTCTCATTAGTTTGTTAACACTCACCTATGCAAGGAATATGTTATGTTATAAATCGGGTTTTACGCCTACATCAGCACCATTCTGGGCTATATCGCCGGCGGGCAGTTTACCTAACAACACCTTTCCTGGGCAGGCTCCAGCGGTTAACCAGTACTTGGGTGCACCAACCCCCATAAGAAACTGCCAACTTTTTCATATAAATGAGACACGGTCTGAGCGGGGTTCGAATCCGTGACCATCAGTGATGATATGTTACAGTGGTATACAAGTCAGTGACCTTAACCACTCGACCACGGAGGCGGACTCCTATGCAAGGAAATCTAACATTCCGAGAAATACTGCTCGGTTACCTGGAATTGTTTTCGTTGTCAATGACCAACATTACTGCTTTTCTATTACCTCCCTTGGTAGATAAAATTCCAATTTATCCAGAAATATGTATAGTCCTTTTAGTTGAAATCCTTTGTTTTTACTGTTGTTCCATAACCAGATGTTGTGGTATGCCAAATGTGATTTTATCAGAAATCATGTTAATAGACTGATAATAATGTTTTAGTTTAGTTTATACAAATTTATGTTAGCTCGATTGCGAAACAAGTTATTTCAACTTATATAAATCACTCTCGAGACCTCATTCCTGATGGAATCCATCGCCACGAGGGAGAGAGAAGAGGCAACGTGGACTTTAAATGCCTTGCCTAAGGGCACAATCGTAACGGCTCCAGTGGGGCTCGAACTCCAGACCTTTCGCACCTGAAGCGAACGCGCATCCACTGCGCTCTCACGACTTTGCAGTAAATTATCCATTAGATATACTGTATACAGAAGAACTAGTCAGGTTTTTAATAAATTAATAACCAATTATAATTTATAATTGGTCTCACCATTATTAAAATAGTATGTTCGCCCATGCTGTAATAAAAGAGAATTTCTGTACAAGTACAAGGTCCGAAAACAGGCGTAGTAGTAGTAATCTTTATTTACATCTCATCACTGTACGTACACTATTTACAATAATAGTACATGTATAGTTTACATAATAAAAGTACAATGCCACTCCAACATGGAGCTATAATGACGTATGTGAATCTTGTATTAAAGCGACATTACATTACAAAAAGCCAATATATACATTGTTTATGTATATATAGTACGCTACTACAAATTCTTTGATATACAGACGGATATGTAGTCCAGTGGTAACACGCTGGAATGGTAATCCAGGGATCGCAGGTTCGATCCCCCGTCTGACCCTAATAAAATTAACAGTCTTTCAGATGGGACGTTAAACCGAGGTCTCGTGTCGTTACTTGACACCATGCACGTAAAAGAACCAGAGGAGACTCTGGAATGGGTCTCTGTCTGTATCATTGCACTATCCTCCAACAATTTAAAATGACTAATCTCTTCAGGAGGCGTCGTTGATATGGGCAACCGGTAGTAACGATAAATAAGCGTAAAACACACATATTCTTCGATATATATGATAATATGATTCGACCACTAACTTGTAATCAATAAACAATTAGGTTGAGGTATACACATTTTCAAAAGTGAAAGCATGATTTACATATAGCAGCTTTTATGTTTGTTTAGTAATGGAGTCTATAATAAACACGTGCTTATACTGATACTGTGTCGTCTAAGATTAGTCTACAAATAAATATGCACAGGCACAAATGTGAGATATAACGGTAAATCTGTACCATAAATCGAGTTATTCAAGATAAACGCGTTGTATTCCGCATGGATGTTGACACTATTTACATTATTTTGTTATGTCAACAAACCGCGTATACGACGTTTGTTTATTAGTTGAAATACTCAGTTTTTGAGGCAAATATTTGGAAAAAATATATACCATATAATAGGAAATTACATTCTGTAGAAATTAGCGTTTTCACCGATGTAGTGTCGCTTTAAAGCCTATTCATCAAGTGAAAAGTTTAAAGTATACCAAGCGTGTGCTACTGTCGTATTTTAAATCGTATTAGTTTAAAAATAAATATGCTTAGGCACAATTTAATCAGATTAGTCGAACATTAATTATGCATATACGTGAGATATAGTGATAAATCTGTACATATTTTTATCCTGGATACACGTGTTGTATGTATTACATGTACGCATGGATGTTGACCTTATTTACATTATTTTGTTATGTCAACAAACAGTCGTATAGGACGCTTGTTTATTATTTGAAATACTCAGATTCTGAGGCAAATATTTGGAACAAAATTATACCATATGATAGGAAATTACATTATGTAGATTTTTGCATTTCCACCGATGTATTGTCGCTTTAACAGCTAGTTGAAATTCAGTAGTATATGCCGATATATCTTACAGGATTTGTGATTTCATACCGTATTTTAAAGCAGCATTACATCGTATGAAATAAAAGATATTTGAACAAATCAATTTTTACGTATGGGTAGCAGTGCTGCTACACATTCTAACATTATACTTTGTATGCTTATGTTAATTTGGTAAACAGTGTTTTTTTGAGATAAAACAAACTCGAAACCGAAAGTAGGACTTTCCGAGTCGATCGGTCACGCACTTGTTTACAACCGGAACGCATCGTCTGCACTTGTTTGCATTCGGAATGCATCGTCCCCATTTGTCCCATGTTGTCTTTTTTAATTAAATTACTTGATATGTTGATTCATACCTCTGTTAGCTAAGTCATTTCTACATCCCCGCGAGCGGTTCGACATTAGAGGAAGATAGATAGTTAGTCTTTCATGTTCAAAATCTATACGTTGTTTTCTACATCCTCTGTTGTTTCACGCATGCGCGCTGTGCGTGTTTACATTTCGTGTGTTGATAAACAAATTCGCGTATACGACGGTTTAAATTTATTGGAATGTTATCATTTCTGAGCGACTATTTCGATTTTTGTAAACACATACACATTAGTATTTATATTTTACCCAAAACATCCTTTATTACGATATAATGCTGCTTTAAGAAACGGGTTTTGGAATTTTGATATTAAGCGAGCCGTTTAGCATTATTACATTAAGCTACATTCATACGCCGTAGTAAATAGTCCCAGATAATCAAACAACATCACGCAAATAATCGAAATAATATTTATAATCACTGTGTTCCAAATAGTGCATATTTAGGATTGTGTTGATCTAAGCAGTTGATTATTTAAGAAATAATAAGTATCAACCGTGGTATATCGCAGAATAACCCGAGTTTGAAGTTCTTATGCGTAGAAATATATCACGAAGGCCGACGTGATATATTTCTACGCATACGAACGACAAACGAGGGTTATTCTGCGATATACCACGGTTGATACTTATTATTTCGATTCTAACACGACTTACTTCTAATAATTTTAGATGAGAATCAAGGAGTATTTTCTTCAAACGCCGTGCATTTGGCTTCCGAAATTTCTTCCCGCGTAAGGGGTGATGACGTTATTTGTTATGTAAAATATCAATCTAGTGCCACGGTAGTATTTACAAACATCACGTGACTTTCATTCTTAAAACATTACATGCATTGTATAAATGGAATAGCCAAAGCACGGTGCGCGCGCAGCATAGTTCAAGGTAGGTATATCGCAGAATAACCCGAGGTAGATTTTACTCTAGAAGTATGTATGTTATTAGCTGGGTCGTGTTAGAATAACAAATAAAGCATGAACACAAACAATATGTCGAATGTCCATTGTAAGCTGATAATATCATGCCGCGACAAATCAGAATCCTTCCATGTGTTATTAAACGTGTGTTCATATAAGAATGCATGTCATGACTGTATTACACTGAATACTAGTAAAGTTATGTGATAATATACGTTATATAAGTATGTACTTCAATTTCAATGTACGTTGCATTTTCAGTTTGGAGCATATAGCGTCACTATGACCTGTACATCTAAAGATGACGATGGTGATGATAGAGTAGTTGTTTGCCCAGATGCTAATTCTGAATGCGTCACGACGGCAAATTTTATGGACGATGTACACAGTTCCTTTTCAACACCGATGATATGCTTTACTTCTGAATCACTGCTGGTAACGTCGAATATAGGACATAATCCCCCGGACATAATCCCCCGGACATAATCCGTCCCATGTTTGTGATACATAACCCACCATAAACCCTAGAAATCCTAACCCTAATAACTAAGCCAAACCATAACCCTAATCACTAAACCAAACCATAACCCTACTAACTAAACCAAACCATAACCCTAATAACCAAACCATAACCCTAATAACTAAACCAAACCATAACCCTAATAACTAAACCAAACTATAACCCTAATAACTAAACCACACCATAACCCTAATAACTAAACCATAACCCTAATAACTAAACCAAACCATAACCCTAATAACTAAACCAAACCATAACCCTAATAACTAAACCACACCATAACCCTAATAACCAAACCATAACCTTAATAACTAAACCAAAGCATAACCCTAATAACTAAACCAAACTATAACCCTAATAATTAAACCACACCATAACCCTAATAACCAAACCATAACCCTAATAACTAAACCAAACCATAACCCTAATAACTAAGCCAAACCATAACAATAATAACTAAACCACACCATAACCCTAATAACCAAACCATAACCCTAATAACTAAACCAAACATAACCCTAATAACTAAACCACACCATACCCTAATAACCAAACATAACCCTAATAACTAAACCAAACCATAACCCTAATAACTAAACCAAACTATAACCCTAATAACTAAACCAAACTATAACCCTAATAACTAAACCAAACCATAACCCTAATAACTAAGCCAAACCATAACCCTAATAACTAAACCAAACCATAACCCTAATAACCAAACCATAACCTTGATAACTAAACCAAACCATAACCCTAATAACTAAACCAAACTATAACCCTAATAACTAAACCAAACTATAACCCTAATAACTAAACCAAACCATAACCCTAATAACTAAGCCAAACCATAACCCTAATAACTAAACCAAACCATAACCCTAATAACCAAACCATAACCTTAATAACTAAACCAAACCATAACCCTAATAACTAAACCAAACCATAACCCTAATAACTAAACCAAACCATAACCCTAATAACTAAACCACACCATAACCCTAATAACCAAACCATAACCCTAATAACTAAACCAAACCATAACCCTAATAACTAAACCAAACTATAACCCTAATAACCAAACCACACCATAACCCTAATAACCAAACCATAACCCTAATAACTAAACCAAACCATAACCCTAATAACTAAACCAAACTATAACCCTAATAACAAACCACACCATAACCCTAATAACCAAACCATAACCCTAATAACTAAACCAAACCATAACCCTAATAACTAAACCAAACCATAACCCTAATAACTAAACCAAACCATAACCCTAATAACTAAACCAAACCATAACCCTAATAACTAAACCAAACCATAACCCTAATAACTAAACCAAACCATAACCCTAATAACTAAACCAAACCATAACCCTAATAAACTAACCCTAATAACTAAACCACTAAACCAACCATAACCCTAATAACTAAGCCAAACCATAACCCTAATAACTAAACCAAACCATAACCCTAATAACCAAACCATAACCTTAATAACTAAACCAAACACTAACCCTAATAACTAAACCAAACTATAACCCTAATAACTAAACCAAACATAACCCTAATAACTAACCCATAACCCTAATAACTAAAAACTATAACCCTAATAACTAAAAAACCAACCATAACCCTAATAACTAAACCAAACCATAACCCTAATAACTAAACCAAACCAAACCCTAATAACTAAACCAAACCATAACCCTAATAACTAAACCAAACCATAACCCTAATAACTAAACCAAACCATAACCCTAATAACTAAACCAAACCATAACCCTAATAACTAAACCAAACCATAACCCTAATAACTAAACCAAACCATAACCCTAATAACTAAACCAAACCATAACCCTAATAACTAAACCAAACCATAACCCTAATAACTAAGCCAAACCATAACCCTAATAACTAACCAAACCATAACCCTAATAACTAAACCAAACCATAACCCTAATAACAAACCAAACTAACCCTAATAACCAAACCAAACCATACCCTAATAACCAAACCATAACCCTAATAACTAAACCAAACTATAACCCTAATAACTAAACCACACCATAACCCTAATAACTAAACCAAACCATAACCCTAATAACTAAGCCAAACCATAACCCTAATAACTAAACCACACCATAACCCTAATAACTAAACCAAACCATAACCCTAATAACTAAGCCAAACCATAACCCTAATAACTAAACCAAACCATAACCCTAATAACTAAACCACACCATAACCCTAATAACTAAGCCAAACCATAACCCTAATAACTAAACCAAACCATAACCCTAATAACCAAACCATAACCTTAATAACTAAACCAAACACTAACCCTAATAACTAAACCAAACTATAACCCTAATAACTAAACCAAACTATAACCCTAATAACTAACCCAAACCCAACACTAACCCTAATAACTAAGCCAAACCATAACCCTAATAACTAAACCAAACCATAACCCTAATAACTAAACCAAATCATAACCCTAATAACTAAACCAAACCCAACACTAACCCTAATAACTAAGCCAAACTATAACCCTAATAACTAAACCAAATCATAA
>JABXNX010000036.1:94016-113248 GCA_014843695.1 Archivesica marissinica
CGGTGTAAAGCACCGACACGAGACCTCGGTTTAACGTCCCATCTGAAAGACTGTTAATTATATTAGGGTCAGACGGGGGATCGAACCTGCGATCCCTGAATCACCAGTCCAGCGTGTTACCACTGGACTACAGATCCGTCTGTTCTTTACTTGTTGCTGTGTTGTTGTGGTTTTATACTCCCACCAACTACTAGAAAGAAACCGTTACGAGTGCGCCCTTAGGCAATTAAATGTTAAATGTGGAAGTAGTGATAGCGCAGTGGATGCGCGTTCACTTCAGGTGCGAAAGGCCCGGAGTTCGAGCCTCACAGGAGCCGTTACGATTGTGCCCTTAGGCAAGGCATTTAAATTCCACGTTACCTCTTCTCTCTCCCTCGTGGCGATGGATTCCATCAGGAATGAGGTCTCGAGAGTGATTTATATAAGTTGAAATAACTTGTTTCGCAATCGAGCTAAAATAAATTTGTATAAACTAATTAAATGTTCTTCGACGTATAAAATGTATAAAAACAAATTAGATGTAAAACACCGACATTTCATACTTCGATGAAACGCCTAATATATGTTTGTACATTCACGCATTAATACTCGCCTTAGACACCTAGTGAATGAGAATCATTGTGGGGATCATTGGGTTTTGAACGGCGATCATATGGGCTGAATCAATCAATCCAAATCGCCACATCGCAATATGTTGTAACATTGGTTGTAATACACTATATATTGCCTATTAAAAACATAGTAAAACGTAAAAACATACAGTTCGTTCATTTATATTTCCAATCTTTCACTTCTTCTGATACCACATCCACTGTGAAGAGGTATTCAAATCAAACTGAAAAGTAGCAAAAATATCACAAATGCAATGATGATCATTGACAACGGTCATCTGTGAATGACGTCACTGTGTTTACACGCTGTATTCCTCCGCCAGATATTACAGTACACCCCACCTGCAGTTTACAATTGCCGGACTTATTATATCGCATATTTTCTACACATCCACTAGTTTGAAGTATTCTCAAGTCACATAATTTTAAAAAAAACACACAAAAGCCTGTCATGAAAATGCATTTTTTTACCAAAAACAAAAATGAACTATGTTAGTTATTGGGGCTTCATTCGACTACCGCAGGTGCACTTCCGCCTATTTACGTATATACACCCTTATTTCAGAATAAATTCTATATAATATATATATATATATTATCAATGTTCCTGTTTTCTTTGACCAGTATACAGCAAGGGCATCCAATGTTTCTCCAATGGCAACTCGCAGGTCCAGCAGTGTATCTCAAACACAGAGTCAAAGATGATGAACCTGGCCGATAAACAAGTCACAAAGAACCTCTCTCCAGACTCCTACTTCCGCGACTTCTGCTCGTAAGTTGTTTTACAACATTTACAGACCATTTAAAGGGACAGATTCACCCCTTCCTGCTGCATTGGTGAAACTTGTTTTGCTTGTTTGTTTCTGGGGTTGCACCAACAATTTGGGTCACATGTCGACTCTCTTAGTTATTGGTGGAGGAAGACCCGGCTTCTCCATCGAGCAGTACGACATACACTGCCGTACACCCGGGTAGAACCACCGATCCACCGTAAGTCATTTGGATAGCTACCTGTCTTGGAAGAATGCAACATCCCAAGTGGGCTTTGAACCTACAGCGGTAAGTAACATATGGTATGAAGTCAACGACCATAACAACTCGGCCACGGAAGTCCCATGTTACATTGTGTACATTTTAGAATGTTGCTCAAGTTACTAAAGGGTATGTAATATGGTCCACAGTCATCAACAAATAACAGGAGTAAATAACGACCCCATGTAACGCGATTCAACAACTGTTTACAGTGAAACGTTGATATAACGAACCTCGAACAGTGCTTGATACAAATGCAGCGTACGTTCTATCAGCACAATCGTTTTCCGTGTTCTCTTTAGCTTAATCATATTTGATTGAATTCAGCATGATATAATATATAACACAATGTTACAAAAACATAGCATGATAATACAAATGGTTTGGGTTACAAGTTTTAACAACATTAGAACACGGCCCACACCAGAACGTCACATGTATGCATAATTAAACAAAATGACTGATTTTGGCAAGAATGAATGAAAAAAATGAAAAAACGACATAAATTAAACGAAAGCACTACATATAATGCAGCCCACGTTTCCACCCGCTGTTCCATCCCACCACGACATGACCCGAACCCAAGACCCATATATCACCAACAAAGTGATCTACTATTAATATAGGGGGACAATGCAACAAAAACCGACCAGTATTCTTTATATATGCATTATACTTGTAAGAATAAAGCGGTGTTCTCCTCGTCAGATAATGCCTCAATGCCATCAAGTAATTGATGTGAACTAAGTGGGTGTAATATACGAGTATTGGTTCTGTTGTATCTAGGTGTTAGTTCACAGATTTGTATCAAATAGCAAAGCTTGAATTATGAAATGATTATTTCTTTGAGCAGATGCAAGACCTCCGTTCTAGTTGTATTCATGCATATATACCAGTTGTGATCATTCATCCGTGTTCGTTTTGTTCTTGAAATGATGTTAGTTAAAATGTGTTCCTGAAAGTATATTCGTTTTGTTCTGGAAATGATGCTAACTTCTGTTCTATAATTCAAAGCTAATTCTATTCTAGCATTCATGCTAGTTCTGTTCTAGAATTCGTGCTAATTCTTGTTCTAGAATTCGTGCTAGGTCTATTCTATAGTTCGTGCTAGTTCTGTTCTAGAATTCGTGCTAGTTCTGTTGTAGAATTCGTGCTAGTTCTGTTCTACAATTCGTGCTAGTTCTGTTCTAACATTCGTGCTAGTTCTGTTCTAACATTCGTGCTAGTTCTGTTCTAGAATTCGTGCTAGTTCTGTTCTAGAATTCGTGCTAGTTCTGTTCTAGCATTCGTGCTAGTTCTGTTCTAACATTCGTGCTAGTTCTGTTCTAGAATTCGTGCTAGTTCTGTTGTAGAATTCGTGCTAGTTCTGTTCTACAATTCGTGCTAGTTCTGTTCTAACATTCGTGCTAGTTCTGTTCTAACATTCGTGCTAGTTCTGTTCTAGAATTCGTGCTAGTTCTGTTCTAGAATTCGTGCTAGTTCTGTTCTAGCATTCGTGCTAGTTCTGTTCTAACATTCGTGTTAGTTCTGTTCTATAGTTCGTGCTAGTTTCTTTCTAGAATTCGTGCTAGTTCTGTTCTAGAATTGTCGTGCTAATTCTGTTTGGTGTTTGATCTATCCTTGGTGTTTCCCGATTAATTTTTCTACTAAGCAACTCACTTTACACTTTGTTTCTCTCTTGTTCTAGAATCCGTGTGGAACACCTTCGCTGTGACCTCAATGGATGGAGGCAGTCGTGTGAAGCTGACGTTGTAGGCCTAAAGACGGAATTTGAATGCAAACTCATCCAAGAACACTGCAAAAATCTACAGGTCGGACACTTCAAGACCATTTGTAACGATAACACTTACAAGTCAAATACACGTGGTAGCGGGGCATCCGGTTCCGGCGGAACTACCAATTTACAAGGCGGAGAAAATGGCTCCTCAACTACTTCCGGTTCACTGTTTGCATTGCTTGGAAGCATTGTAGCTACTCTTGCTGTGATGATGTTGTGAAACTAATTAATTATAAAATACAAATTTACGGACATAATCTTTCAAATGCTACAAGACAATTTAACAGTCACGTGTCGTTTTAGTTTCAAAATTGAGTTGATTATATTTTAACTTAATAAGATTAACACGTGCTGTCAATTTCTAAGAAATTATTTTCACATTTATTTAGCAGGAGCAAAATAATATCTTGGTATACATATTCAGATAGGGATATGTATTGAGAGATATAATATACTTGACGTAGATTCGTGCATTTGTAAACAAACGTATTTCTTAAATGCGATTTAGCCATTTAATCAAGCAATACAATACTCAATACAGTACTCAATACAGTACTCAATACAATTGCTAATCGGTCACCTGGTGTTTTACAGGATGTGGTGCAAACTAATAACCATATAATATCAATATACATGTCATCTTATTGTATACATTTATTACAGCTATTGAAGTAATGAATTTCTGATTATATTACGATTGTGTCCTTATGCAAGGCATTTAAATTCCACGTTGCCTCTTCTCTCTCCGTCGTGGCGATGGATTCCATCAGGAATGAGGTCTCGAGAGTGATTAATATAAGTTGTAAGAATTTGTTTCGCAATCGAGCTAAAATAAATTTGTATAAAAAATGAATTGCTGTACAATCATTCATCTGGAATAAAATGCTTTAAATGGTAATATACATGAAAATACATATATTGAATGAGTATGAGTATAAGTTGGCTCCAAATATAAAACACTAGGTGACCGCGTAGGACTGTTGTTGAGTGTATATCAGACAGAACTCTAAATATACTATGTAGCACCATTTACACGGGTCATACTTCACACCGCAACGTTTCTAATGTTCTATGGTGAGATATGTATGTTGAAGTCATCCGAATAACAACAATATTAATAAGTATCTAAAACGAGGCTTCGTCTGCTTGTGTTTGAGTTTATAAAGGTATGTACTTCGGAATGCACTGCAAGTGAGTGACCGATGGGCGAGGCAAGCATTCTATAGGAGTAATATTATCTAAAACGAGGCTTCGTCTGCTTGTGTTTGAGTTTATAAAGGTATGTACGTCCGTAAGTGTGCGACCGGTGGGCGAGGCAAACATTTGTATTATATTAATAGTATCTAAAGCGATGCAAATAGTTCTATAGTATTTAATAGTCTCACGGTTTTGTCTTATTGTTTTATTACTGAAACATGAAACGTGTTTTGCGGGTGTACATAAGCATATGATTGGTTTTGTGTACTGCTATTAACGACACTATATTGATATGTTTACGGTCGTATCTAGCTGGTCTTGGTATGGTCATATTTATAATTCTAATTTAATTATTTATTCCTCCATCTTACGTGGTTATGGCGGGTATGCCAAATTTGACATCGTGATATTTTGTTGACAGCTTATCTTTCTCTGGTTGCATAGGTGTGTATTTCCCTTTTTCTATTATATATTAGGTTATTTGCTAATAGGCGGCTGCAACTATAGATTGACCCCAACTAAATTGCCACAAAAGGTTTCTCAATGGGTTTCAATAGTAGCAGGTGTGGTTAATAACATACTAAAAGTCTACCAAAATCTGACCACTGAAAAGGTATAATTTTCAAGATGGCATCCAAAATGGCCGCCAAAACTATTAAAATGCCCATTACTCCGTCATTATATATCCTAGATGAGTAATGTAATGTTTTGGGGAAATATAAATCCAGTTTTAGGGTAGAGTGGCCTATTTTTCATATATGCAGCCGTCTATAATGCTATTGAAATGAAATGAGAATAAAACCAAACATAGAAAGTAAGCTATTAAGTTGAATACGCTGTAAATCGTAAATCCACTTGTCCTTTAATTATTTCTATCTTGAATTAAATATACGCTATTTGCTTGTGAGACGGGATCATGGGTTCGGATATTGGCGTGATGTGGGGGAAACAACAGGTGGAATTGTGAGATACATGTATCAAGCTAAGCAACATGTTTCTTTTCTTTTTATAGATTTGCCTTTTTTCCTTTCTCTCTCTCTCTCTCTCTCTCTCTCTAATCATGTTTATTTACATTCCACTTTGCGTACTCTTTTCAGGAAGGACACTCAGTCATTTAGTTTAATCAAATTTCTGGTACGGGCTGTTGTCTAAAGTTGTTAAAATGTATGGCCCAAACCATTGGTATATTCATGCAATGTATTGTATCTTTTTGTGTATGGCATATTTACTATTGATTTGCAATAAATTATGATTAAACTACGTTCTGCTGTTAGTACATGATATTCGGGTTCGGTGTGCCCATACACAGCGGAATGGTACACTAAAGTGTCGCTGTACATCCAGTAGTGCACTCAATTGTCGTTGTACATCCAGTGGTGCACTAAATTGTCGTTGTACATCCAGTAGTGCACTCAATTGTCGTTGTACATCCAGTGGTGCACTAAATTGTCGTTGTACATCCAGTGGTGCACTAAAGTGTCGCTGTACATCCAGTGGTGCACTAAAGTGTCGCTGTCCATCCAGTAGTGCACTAAAGTGTCGCTGTACATCCAGTAGTGCACTAAAGTGTCGCTGTACATCCAGTAGTGCACTAAAGTGTCGCTGTCCATCCAGTAGTGCACTAAAGTGTCGCTGTCCATCCAGTAGTGCACTAAAGTGTCGCTGTACATCCAGTAGTGCACTAAAGTGTCGCTGTACATCCAGTGGTACACTAAAGTGTCGCTGTCCATCCAGTAGTGCACTAAAGTGTCGCTGTCCATCCAGTAGTGCACTCAATTGTCGTTGTACATCCAGTGGTGCACTAAATTGTCGTTGTACATCCAGTAGTGCACTAAAGTGTCGCTGTCCATCCAGTAGTGCACTCAATTGTCGTTGTACATCCAGTGGTGCACTAAATTGTCGTTGTACATCCAGTAGTGCACTAAAGTGTCGCTGTCCATCCAGTAGTGCACTAAAGTGTCGTTGTACATCCAGTAGTGCACTAAAGTGTCGCTGTCCATCCAGTAGTGCACTAAAGTGTCGCTGTCCATCCAGTAGTGCACTAAAGTGTCGCTGTACATCCAGTAGTGCACTAAAGTGTCGCTGTACATCCAGTGGTACACTAAAGTGTCGCTGTCCATCCAGTAGTGCACTCAATTGTCGTTGTACATCCAGTGGTGCACTAAATTGTCGTTGTACATCCAGTAGTGCACTAAAGTGTCGCTGTCCATCCAGTAGTGCACTAAAGTGTCGTTGTACATCCAGTAGTGCACTAAAGTGTCGCTGTCCATCCATAGTGCACTAAAGTGTCGCTGTCCATCCAGTAGTGCACTAAAGTGTCGCTGTACATCCAGTAGTGCACTAAAGTGTCGCTGTACATCCAGTGGTACACTAAAGTGTCGCTGTCCATCCAGTAGTGCACTCAATTGTCGTTGTACATCCAGTGGTGCACTAAATTGTCGTTGTACATCCAGTAGTGCACTAAAGTGTCGCTGTCCATCCAGTAGTGCACTCAATTGTCGTTGTACATCCAGTGGTGCACTAAATTGTCGTTGTACATCCAGTAGTGCACTAAAGTGTCGCTGTCCATCCAGTAGTGCACTAAAGTGTCGTTGTACATCCAGTAGTGCACTAAAGTGTCGCTGTCCATCCAGTAGTGCACTAAAGTGTCGCTGTCCATCCAGTAGTGCACTAAAGTGTCGCTGTCCATCCAGTAGTGCACTAAAGTGTCGCTGTCCATCCAGTAGTGCACTAAAGTGTCGCTGTACATCCAGTAGTGCTCTAAAGTGTCGCTGTCCATCCAGTAGTGCACTAAATTGTCGATGTACATCAAGTGGTACACTAAAGTGTCGTTGTACATCCAGTAGTGCACTAAAGTGTCGTTGTACATCCAGTGGTGCACTACATTGTCGTTGTACATCCAGTGGTGCACTACATTGTCGTTGTACATCCAGTGGTGCACTAAAGTGTCGCTGTACATCCAGTGGTGCACTACATTGTCGTTGTACATCCAGTGGTGCCCTAAAGTGTCGCTGTACATCCAGTAGTGCACTATAGTGTTGTTGTACATCCAGTGGTGTACTATAGTGTCGTTGTACATCCAGTAGTGCACTATAGTGTCGTTGTACATCCAGTGGTGCACTACATTGTCGTTGTACATCCAGTGGTGCCCTAAAGTGTCGCTGTACATCCAGTAGTGCACTATAGTGTCGTTGTACATCCAGTGGTGTACTATAGTGTCGTTGTACATACAGTAGTGCACTACATTGTCGATGTATATCCAGTGGTGCACTAAATTGTCGTTGTACATCCAGTGGTGCACTATAGTGTCGTTGTACATCCAGTGGTGCACTACATTGTCGTTGTACATCCAGTGGTGCACTACATTGTCGTTGTACATCCAGTGGTGCACTAAAGTGTCGTTGTACATCCAGTGGTGCACTACATTGTCGCTGTACACCCAGTGGTACAGTAAATTGTGTAAGTGTTTTTTCTCTTCTGAACTTATTTTAGTCAAATAAATCTGCGTCAAATTTAAGTTAGAATGAAGCGAGAGCCTGTAACAAATCTGAATCGATGCAATAATTCCAACATTGTTTAAATGTAAGCTGGTCGATGCAATAAGTCCAACATTGTTTAAATGTAAGCTAGTCGATGCAATAAGTCTAACATTGTTTAAATGTAAGCCGGTCGATGCAATAATTCCAACATTGTTTAAATGTAAGCTGGTCGATGCAATAAGTCCAACATTGTTTAAATGTAAGCTGGTCGATGCAATAAGTCCAACATTGTTTAAATGTAAGCTTGTCGATGCAATAAGTCCACCATTGTTTAAATGTAAGCTGGTCCATGCAATAATTCCAACATTGTTTAAATGTAAGCTTGTCGATGCAATAATTCCAACATTGTTTAAATGTAAGCTGGTCGATGCAATAAGTCTAACATTGTTTAAATGTAAGCTGGTCCATGCAATAATTCCAACATTGTTTAAATGTAAGCTTGTCGATGCAATAATTCCAACATTGTTTAAATGTAAGCTGGTCGATGCAATAAGTCCAACATTGTTTAAATGTAAGCTGGTCGATGCAATAAGTCCAACATTGTTTAAATGTAAACTGGTCGATGCAATAAGTCCAACATTGTTTAAATGTAAGCTGGTCGATGCAATAAGTCCAACATTGTTTAAATGTAAGCTGGTTGATGCAATATGTCCAACATTGTTTAAATGTAAGCTGGTCGATGCAATAAGTCCAACATTGTTTACATGTAAGCTGGTCGATGCAATAAGTCCAACATTGTTTAAATGTAAGCTGGTCGATGCAATAAGTCCACCATTGTTTAAATGTAAGCTGGTCGATGCAATAAGTCCAACATTGTTTAAATGTAAGCTTGTCGATGCAATAAGTCCAACATTGTTTAAATGTAAGCTTGTCGATGCAATAATTCTAACATTGTTTAAATGTAAGCTGGTCGATGCAATAAGTCCAACATTGTTTAAATGTAAGCCGGTCGATGCAATAATTCCACCATTGTTTAAATGTAAGCTGGTCGATGCAATAAGTCCAACATTGTTTAAATGTAAGCTGGTCGATGCAATAAGTCCAACATTGTTTAAATGTAAGCTTGTCGATGCAATAAGTCCACCATTGTTTAAATGTAAGCTGGTCCATGCAATAATTCCAACATTGTTTAAATGTAAGCTTGTCGATGCAATAATTCCAACATTGTTTAAATGTTTAAATGTAAGCTGGTCGATGCAATAAGTCTAACATTGTTTAAATGTAAGCTGGTCCATGCAATAATTCCAACATTGATTAAATGTAAGCTTGTCGATGCAATAATTCCAACATTGTTTAAATGTAAGCTGGTCGATGCAATAAGTCCAACATTGTTTAAATGTAAACTGGTCGATGCAATAAGTCCAACATTGTTTAAATGTAAGCTGGTCGATGCAATAAGTCCAACATTGTTTAAATGTAAGCTGGTCGATGCAATAAGTCCAACATCGTTTAAATGTAAGCTGGTCGATGCAATATGTCCAACATTGTTTAAATGTAAGCTGGTCGATGCAATAAGTCCAACATTGTTTACATGTAAGCTGGTCGATGCAATAAGTCCAACATTGTTTAAATGTAAGCTGGTCGATGCAATAAGTCCACCATTGTTTAAATGTAAGCTGGTCGATGCAATAAGTCCAACATTGTTTAAATGTAAGCTTGTCGATGCAATAAGTCCAACATTGTTTAAATGTAAGCTTGTCGATGCAATAATTCTAACATTGTTTAAATGTAAGCTGGTCGATGCAATAATTCTAACATTGTTTAAATGTAAGCTTGTCGATGCAATAATTCCAACATTGTTTAAATGTAAGCTTGTCTATGCAATAATTCTAACATTGTTTAAATGTAAGCTTGTCGATGCAATTATTCTAACATTGTTTAAATGTAAGCTGGTCGATGCAATAAGTCCAACATTGTTTAAATGTAAGCTTGTCGATGCAATTATTCTAACATTGTTTAAATGTAAGCTGGTCGATGCAATAAGTCCAACATTGTTTAAATGTAAGCTTGTCGATGCAATAATTCTAACATTGTTTAAATGTAAGCTGGTCGATGCAATAAGTCCAACATTGTTTAAATGTAAGCCGGTCGATGCAATAATTCCACCATTGTTTAAATGTAAGCTGGTCGATGCAATAAGTCCAACATTGTTTAAATGTAAGCCGGTCGATGCAATAAGTCCACCATTGTTTGAATGTAAGCTGGTCGATGCAATAAGTCCAACATTGTTTAAATGTAAGCTTGTCGATGCAATAAGTCCAACATTGTTTAAATGTAAGCTGATCGATGCAATAAGTCCAACATTGTTTAAATGTAAGCTTGTCGATGCAATAATTCTAACATTGTTTAAATGTAAGCTGGTCGATGCAATAAGTCCAACATTGTTTAAATGTAAGCCGGTCGATGCAATAATTCCACCATTGTTTAAATGTAAGCTGGTCGATGCAATAAGTCCAACATTGTTTAAATGTAAGCTTGTCGATGCAATAATTCTAACATTGTTTAAATGTAAGCTTGTCGATGCAATAATTCTAACATTGTTTAAATGTAAGCTGGTCGATGCAATAAGTCCAACATTGTTTAAATGTAAGCTGGTCGATGCAATAAATTAGTCACGTTTGCTACTGACCATCCAGGGAGGTATGTGGTGCAATACAATATATGAGGGGGAGGCGTTAACTAATACTATTCTGTTTATTTCCGGCTACTGTCGATCCAAAAATAACAACAGAATACATGCAGGGATACACTTCCTGTAAATCAACGGCACTTGTCTTTAGATGCACTTTTCCTTATCAAAATGCTACCAAACGGTCACTAACAATACTGGCAATGTATGGGCAACCGGTAGCGACGATAAATAAACGTAAAACACACACAAACACTACTAGAACATACAATGAAATTAAAACACAAACTGTTCCCCATGACAGGCAAAACTCTTCATTTTAATCACGAAAAGCACGGATTATTTCTTCCGCACTGATCTTATTTTGTGGTGTATGAATACAAAACTCCCCATTTTAATCACGAAAAGCACGGATTATTTCTTCCGCGCTGATCTTATTATTTGGTGTATGAATACAAAACTACAAAACTCTCCATTTTAATCACGAAAAGCACGGATTATTTCTTCCGCGCTGATCTTATTATTTGGTGTATGAATACAAAACTACAAAACTCTCCATTTTAATCACGAAAAGCACGGATTATTTCTTCCGCGCTGATCTTATTATTTGGTGTATGAATACAAAACTCTCCATTTTAATCACAGCGATAGTGAGGAATAATCTCCCATGTTAAAATATGTCGTTATTTGATTTTGACTGTGTGAAGGAGTGAACGGGGGTTCGGTGTTCCGGTGTCATATAGAATATTGACCCCCCTCAAAATAATGACCCGCGGGTCATTATTCAGCCATAGAATATTGACCCCCCTTGCGGAAAAATGACCCCCCTTGCAAATAGCAATATATAGTGGGAAAATATTGCATTTATTATAATTAAATGTTAGTTAGCACTGTTTAAGGCCTAACAACATATATTTTGATTTAACGATGTACAGAATAACATAAATATATTGAATCTGAAAAAGAAGTATGCAGATAATTTGTCTCTTATCAATTTCTAAAGATGATCATGAGGTGGTGGGTGCTGTATAACTAGGAGGTTCACATAATGCATAATATTTACACAGACAAAAATAAAACAAAGACAAACATAAAACAAATAAGAACAATGACCCCCACCTCCTATGTATAGACTACAATTATGAGAGAGGGTCACTTTTCGATGCCATGGAATAATGACCCCCTGGAATGGGTCTCTGTCTGTATCATTGCACTATCCTCCAAAAATCTAAAATGACTTGATCTCTTCATGAGGCTTCGCTCATATGGGCAACCAGTAGTAACGATAAATAATTGAAAAACACACTCACACTATGGATGCTTCTACAGCAGAAATTGATGTATATTTCTTTAACAAATTTAATTAATATGTTATCCATCTTATTATAGCAAACTATTCTTATCATGTTTATTCATATTCTCTTAATCTTTCAAGAAAATGTGCACAATTATGTAATATGTTGTTAACAATTGTAATTCTGACTATTGTGGATCATATTAAGCCTTATCTTGTTTGCCACAGGTGTGAAAAAGCAATACAATCTTATTTTTAGGGAACTGTAACCAACAGTGACACTTCCTGTGTTCCTGTGTTACATGTTTTATTTCATTCATAATAAGTAATATTTTAATATTGTATGAGCAAGGACAGAAAACATTCTACTTTATAACGTGTGCCTCCATATCTATTCAGTGCAAGAAACTGTTCCATGCATACATGTAGAATGTGACCCCCATAATGTATAGTATCTGATTGAGGGTAGGTCACTTTTCCATGCCATAGAATAATGACCCCCTATATGTAGATTATCCGAGTGAAGGCAGGTCAAACTTCCAATGCCATAGAATAATGTCCCCCTATAATTATGTAAACTATATGAGTGAGGGGGTCACTTTTCCATGCCATAGAATAATGACCCCTCTGTATGTAAACTATGAGTGAGGGGGTCACTTTACCATGCCATAAAATAATGACCCCATTATGTTTACACTGTACGAGTGACGGTGGGTCACTTTTCCATGCCATAGAATAATGACCCCCCTGTGTGTAAACTATATGAGTCATAGAATAATCACCCACATATGTGTGGATTAAATGAGTGGGAGGGGATCACTATCCATATCATAGGATAATCACCCCCCTATGTCTAGATTATATGAGTGGGAGGGGCTCACTATCCATATCATAGGATAATCACCAACATATGTGTAGATTATATGAGTGGGAGGGGCTCACTATCCATATCATATGATAATCACCCCCATATGTGTAGATTATATGAGTGGGAGGGTGTCACTATCCATATCACAGAATAATCACCTACATATGTGTAGATTATATGAGTGGGAGGGGCTCACTATCCATATCATAGGATAATCACCCCCATATGTGTAGATTATATGAGTGGGAGGGTGTCACTATCCATATCATAGGATAATCACCCCCATATGTGTAGATTATATGAGTGGGAGGGTGTCACTATCCATATCATAGGATAATCACCCCCATATGTGTAGATTATATGAGTGGGAGGGTGTCACTATCCATATCATAGGATAATCACCCCCTATGTGTAGATTATATGAGTGGGAGGGTGTCACTATCCATATCACAGAATAATCACCCACATATGTGTAGATTATATGAGTGGGAGGGGGTCACTATCCATATCATAGGATAATCACCCCCATATGTGTAGATTATATGAGTGGGAGGGTGTCACTATCCATATCATGGATAATCACCAACATATTGTAGATTTATGAGTGGGAGGGCTCACTATCCATATCATAGGATAATCACCCCCCATATGTGTAGATTATATGAGTGGGAGGGTGTCACTATCCATATCATAGGATAATCACCCCCTGTGTAGATTATATGAGTGGGAGGGTGTCACTATCCATATCATAGGATAATCACCAACATATGTGTAGATCATATGAGTGGGAGGGGCTCACTATCCATATCATAGGATAATCACCCCCATATGTGTAGATTATATGAGTGGGAGGGTGTCACTATCCATATCATAGGATAATCACCTACATATGTGTAGATTATATGAGTGGGAGGGTGTCACTATCCATATCAGAGGATAATCACCCCCATATGAATAGATTATATGAGTGGGAGGGGGTCACTATCTATATCATAGAATAGTTTTGCAATGCTCAATGACGAAATCTGCAGACTAATTGGCATCGACCATCGCAGGACAAGTGCATATCACCCCCAAGACAAATGGTTTAATGGAAAGGTTTAATCAAACACTTGTCCATACATTGGTAAAATATACCAATAATGAGCAAAATAATTGGGACGACTTCATCCATCCCGCTTTACTGGCTGATCGATATGGCATGGAAAAGTGACCCACCTCACTCATATAGTTAATATACAGGGGGGATCATTATTCTATGGCATGGAAAAGTGACCCCCCCCCCTTCACTCATATAGTTAATATACAGGGGGGTCATTATTCTATGGCATGGAAAAGTGACCCCCTTCACTCATACAGTTTACATACAGGGGGGTCATTATTCTATGGCATGGAAAAGTGACCCCCCCTCACTCATATAGTTAATATACAGGGGGGTCATTATTCTATGGCATGGAAAAGTGACCCCCTTCACTCATATAGTTAATATACAGGGGGGTCATTATTCTATGGCATGGAAAAGTGACCCCCTTCACTCATATAGTTAATATACAGGGGGGTCATTATTCTATGGCATGGAAAAGTGACCCCCCTCACTCATATAGTTAATATACAGGGGTCATTATTCTATGGCATGGAAAAGTGACCCCCCTTCACTCATATAGTTAATATACAGGGGGGTCATTATTCTATGGCATGGAAAAGTGACCCCCTTCACTCATATAGTTAATATACAGGGGTCATTATTCTATGGCATGGAAAAACCCCCCCCCTTCACTCATATAGTTAATATACAGGGGGGTCATTATTCTATGGCATGGACAAGTTACCCCCTTCACTCATATAGTTAATATACAGGGGTCATTATTCTATGACATGGAAAAATGACCCCCCTCACTCATATAGTTAATATACAGGGGTGTCATTATTCTATGGCATGGAAAAGTGACCCACCTCACTCATATAGTTAATATACAGGGGGGATCATTATTCTATGGCATGGAAAAGTTCAACTGCTGAATACAGAGACTATTGAAAAATAATATATATGTATCCATTTTCCTCTTCCTTCTGTGGACATCTTCTTAAGACTTTCTCTATTATATATATGTCTCTTTCAAATGCATGGCGCATATCAATGTACGATATCCAATAATATATGCATACATACTGTTTCTGAACATAGTAACTTTGAAAACATGTTATATTGATATTGTATTTTGAGATGCACTTGAGAAAATAAATGATAAAAAAGGGTGAACACTATGAACTCCTGTATGGACACCCCAGGGTGGACACTATGAACTACTGTATGGACACCCCAGGGTGGACACTATGAACTACTGTACGGACACCCCAGGGTGGACACTATGAACTACTGTACGGACACCCCAGGGTGGACACTATGAACTACTGTACGGACACCCCAGGGTGGACACTATGAACTACTATACGAACACCCAAGGGTGGACACTATGAACTACTGTACGGACACCCCAGGGTGGACACTATGAACTACTGCATGGACACCCCAGAGTGGACACTATGAACTACTATACGAACACCCAAGGGTGGACACTATGAACTACTGCATGGACACCCCAGGGTGGACACTATGAACTACTGCATGGACACCCTAGGGTGGACACTATGAACTACTGTATGGACACTCCAGGGTGGACACTGTGAACTACTGTACGGACACCCCAGGGTGGACACTATGAACTACTGTATGTACACCCCAGAGTGGACACTATGAACTACTGTATGTACACCCCAGGGTGGACACTGTGAACTACTGTATGTACACCCAGAGTGGACACTATGAACTACTGCATGGACACCCCAGGGTGAACACTATGAACTACTGTATGGACACCCCAGAGTGGACACTATGAACTACTGCATGGACACCCCAGGGTGGACACTATGAACTACTGTACGGACACCCCAGGGTGGACACTATGAACTACTGTATGGACACCCCAGGGTGGACACTATGAACTAATGTATGGACACCCCGGGATGGACACTATGAACTACTGTACGGACACCCCAGGGTGGACACTATGAAATACTGTACGTACACCCCAGGATGGACACTATGAACTACTGTATGGACACCCCAGAGTGGACACTATGAACTACTGTATGTACACCACAGAGTGGACACTATAAGCTAATGTACGGACACCTCAGGATGGACACTATGAACTACTGTATGGACACCCCAGGGTGGACACTATGAACTAATGTACGGACACCACAGGGTGGACACTATGAACTACTGTATGGACACCCCAGGGTGGACACTATGAACTATTGTATGGACACCCCAGGGTGGACACTATGAACTACTGTACGGACACCACAGAGTGGACACTATGAACTACTGTATGGACACCCCAGGGTGGACACTATGAACTACTGTATGGACACCCCAGGGTGGACACTATGAACTACTGTATGGACACCCCACGGTGGACACTATGAACTACTGTATGGACACCCCAGGGTGGACACTATGAACTACTGTATGGACACCCCAGGGTGGACACTATGAACTACTGTATGGACACCCCAGGGTGGACACTATGAACTGCTGTATGGACACCCCAGGGTGGACACTATAAACTACTGTATGGACACCCCAGGGTGGACACTATGAACTACTGTATGGACACCCCAGGGTGGACACTATGAACTACTGTATGGACACCCCAGGGGACACTATGAACTACTGTATGGACACCCCAGGGTGGACACTATGAACTGCTGTATGGACACCCCAGGGTGGACACTATGAACTACTGTATGGACACCCCAGGGTGGACACTATGAACTACTGTATGGACACCCCAGGGTGGACACTATGAACTACTGTATGGACACCCCAGGATGGACACTATGAACTACTGTATGGACAACCCAGGGTGGACACTATGAACTACTGTACGGACACCCCAGGGTGGACACTATGAACTACTGTACGGACACCCCAGAGTGGACACTATGAACTACTGTACGGACACCCCACGGTGGACACTATGAACTACTGTATGGACACCCCAGGGTGGACACTATGAACTACTGTACGGACACCCAACACAAACACAACACCACAGAGTGGACACTATGAACTACTGTATGTACACCACATAATGGACACTATGAACTACTGTACGGATATCTCAGAGTGGACACTATGAACTACTGTACGGACACCCCGGGGTGGACACTATGAACTACTGTATGGACACCCCAGGATGGACACTATGAACTACTGTATGGACACCCAAGGGTGGACACTATGAACTACTGTTCGGACACCCCAGGGTGGACACTATGAACTACTGTACGAACACCCCAGGATGGACACTATGAACTACTGTATGGACACCCCAGGGTGGACACTATGAACTACTGTACGGACACCCCAGGGTGGACACTATGAACTACTGTATGGACACCCCAGGGTGGACACTATGAACTACTGTATGGACACCCCAGAGTGGACACTATGAACTACTGTATGGACACCCCAGGGTGGACACTATGAACTACTGTATGGACACCCCAGGGTGGACACTATGAACTACTGTACGGATAGCCCAGGGTGGACACTATGAACTACTGTACGGACACCCCAGAGTGGACACTATGAATAACTGTACGGATAGCCCAGGGTGGACACTATGAACTACTGTACGGATACCCCAGGATGGACACTATGAACTACTGTACGGACACCCCAGGATAGACACTATGAACTACTGTACGGATACCCCAGGGTGGACACTATGAACTACTCTATGGACACCCCAGGGTGGACACTATGAACTACTGTACGGACACCCCAGGGTGGACACTATGAACTACTGTATGGACACCCCAGGGTGGACACTATGAACTACTGTACGGAAACCCCAGGGTGGACACTATGAACTACTGTATGGACAACACCCCAGGGTGGACACTATGAACTACTGTACGGACACCCCAGGGTGGACACTATGAACTACTGTATGGACACCCCAGGGTGGACACTATGAACTACTGTATGGACACCCCAGAGTGGACACTATGAACTACTGTATGGACACCCCAGGGTGGACACTATGAACTACTGTATGGACACCCCAGGGTGGACACTATGAACTACTGTACGGACACCCCAGGGTGGACACTATGAACTACTGTACGGACACCCCAGAGTGACACTATGAACTACTGTACGGACACCCCACCGGGACACTATGAACTACTGTATGACACCCCAGGGTGGACACTATGAACTACTGTACTGACACCACAGAGTGACACTATGAACTACTTTATGTACACCACAGAGTGGACACTATGAACTACTTTATGTACACCACATAAGGACACTATGAACTACTGTACGGATACCCCAAGATGACACTATGAACTACGTACGGACACCACAGGATATACACTATGAACTACTGTACGGATACCCCAGGGTGGACACTATGAACTACTGTACGGATACTCCAGGATGGACACTATGAACTAATGTACGGATACCCCATGGTGGACATTATGAACTACCGTACGGATAGCCCAGAGTGGACACTATGAACTACTGTACGGATAGCCCAGGGTGGACACTATGAACTAGTGTACGGATACCCCAGGGTGGACACTATGAACTACTGTACGGATACTCCAGTGTGGACACTATGAACTAGTGTACGGATACCCCAGGCTGGACACTATGAACTAGTGTACGGATAGCCCAGGGTGGACACTATGAACTAGTGTACGGATACCCCAGGATGGACACTATGAACTACTGTACGGATACCCCAGGGTGGACACTATGAACTACTGTACGGATAGCCCAGGATGGACACTATGAACTACTGTACGGACACCCCAGAGTGGACACTATGAACTACTGTACGGTCACACCAGGGTGGACACTATGAACTACTGTACGGATACCCCAGGATGGACACTATTAAACACACACACCAACACAACACTGTACGGACACCCCAGATGGACACTATGAACTACTGTACTGACACCCCAGGGTGGACACTATGAACTACTGTACGGACACCCCAGGATGGACACTATGAACTACTGTACTGACACCCCAGGGTGGACACTATGAACTACTGTATGGACACCCCAGGATGGACACTATGAACTACTGTATGGACAACCCAGGGTGGACACTATGAACTACTGTACGGACACCCCAGGGTGGACACTATGAACTACTGTACGGACACCCCAGAGTGGACACTATGA